>JABUQX010081747.1:0-17500 GCA_015478945.1 Trachelipus rathkii
CAAAACAAAAACAAACAGGATGCGAATGACATGGCCACATAAGAGGGAAAACTAATAAAAAACAAAAAAATAATTAATAGGAAGTGGAAGTGATAGTAGTCCTTAAAGAAATTTAAAAAAAAAAAAATAGTTTACCTAGGGAGAAAATTAAGGTCGAAAATCATTCCGTTTTAGACTGTCTTTCATACAGATGACGGAGAGCAAATTGAGTTTTTTTAATGCAAAAATAGATGGAACGGAAAAAGAATATTTATTACAAGCTTAAGAAAGCAGGCTATATTTAACAAAGTAGGAAAATGAAACAGGATTGTATTAATGAAAAAGGAAAATATACGACTTAATATAGGTTTGGTAATAAAGAGCGGGACAAGAAGTACTTAGTACTTCTATGCGAATGAATGGTACCAAAGATTTGTCAAGATATTATTATAAGAAGGAGAATGAACTTCCAATGAAGAAGTCGAAACCGAAATTGGAGATAAGTTCGAGTTGAGGGATAAGTTTATTTAGGAAAAGGTCTTTTAATCATGAAGAAGCGCCAAAAGAGCGAGATAACAGCAACATAAGTGAAAAAGGGCGTAGTAAGAAAGAGAAAAATTATCCAAAAGACAGTAGAATTAGAAGAGAGAAGAAATTGTCTTGCAATCATCTATTATATGATTATATTAATGATTAATATAGTATATTATATATATATATAATATTATTATTAAATATATATTATAATATATATAATATATATTATATATATATAGTATATATATATAATATATATATATTATAATAATACCATATATATATATATAATTTATTCTTTCTTTCTTCACCTTCCTCTTTGCCCAAATTGGGGTAAGTGCTTGTTACAAGCATCTCGAAAAGAAAAAGCATTAGGAGTAGAGAACATGACAACGTCGAAAGATAAGCCCAGCCTTAACCGCCCCCCCCTGTACCATTAATTAGTGAAGCTCGTCACAGACAGAAAGTCCACCCTAGATCATCATGGGACCGCGACGGCACTATTGTAAATCGTCAATGTAAGGGTTTCATCCCCTGGCCCAGTGGGCCACAACCATGCCCCCCATACAAAACCCGCCATTCTCTCCTATCATACACTATTCTCCGCTCTGCCAAACTCACATTTCCCCTTCAACATTCGCTTCACCGACCTTCGATCCACTTTCTCTTCGAGTCTCCCAGCCGGTCGTTTCCCAAACTCACCACTTATACATACGCATAACCAACCGACTACATTCCATCCTTTCCACATGACCAAACATCTCAACATACTTTCATATTCTCTCATTACCCTTTTCTTCACAACACACAACTCTTCAATACGTTCATTCCTGATTTTATTAATTCTTTTCACACCTAGCATGCTCCTAATAGATTGTCCATTGAACACATTGAACTTTAGATCTATTACTTCTTATTTCCAGACCATAGTCTCACTACCATACCATAACACATACATTAACACTTACCCTCATGTAAGACCCTGAGCGCACTCAAGACTAGTCCCTTTACATTCACCAAGATTTTAATTGCACCAGCAACCTTCCTCCATTCACAACTTCCACTACACTTCTGCATTCAGTCCGTTCCCCCATCAACACATACCCTAAAATATTTAAAACTCAGACACTTGCTCCAGTCGCTCACCGTCTAACATAACTACACACTGAGAACTGTCCTCACTCAACAACCATAACCTTTATCTTATCTACGTTTATTTTCAAACCCCTCTTTTACATACCCTGCCAAAATCTTTCTACAATCCTCTCAAACTCTCTTCGATCGCCACACAGTACCAAATTCAATCCGATTATAATAGTACGGGCACCTCCACTCCACTCCATTCTCCATCATTCAACACCATTCTTACCATCCCCACCTCAATTCTTTTATAACCCCATCCAGTATACAAATTGAATAACCAAGGAGACATAACACAACCCTTGCTCACGCCGCTATTAATTTTAAACCAATCACCATTGACACCATTTATTTCTTACCACACGCTTCACTATCGTCATTACATACTTTTGATCCAATTAGAAGCCCTCCCACTAACACCATATATCACTAATACTCTGCCATAAAGCTTCCCTATTAACGGTCTATCATACGCCTGTTGCAATCCATAAAACCTAAATATAATTTATTCTTCTTCTCCCTCATTTTCTCAAAATCATTTGTGTTAATGTAAAGATTATTCCACACAATCCTCTACGACTCCTAAACGCACCTTGTTTCTTCACCAACAGTTCCTTTCAGTCACTATATATATATATATTACTATATATATATATATAATATATATATTATATATAATATACCTATATATATATATATATATAATTATATATAAATATATATATATTATATAATAATTATTATATATATTATATATATATATAAATATATATAATATATATATATATTACACAACATACTTGAAACTGGAATAATTCTTTCTTGACTGAGACAAAGGTACATCCTTTTCCGTGTCCTTCATATAAAAAGCCATTTATGGAGCCTGTGAGACAGATCATCTGCATCAGCAAGCAGTTCTGTTTTCAACTTTTCTTATAACAAGGCGAGCAGGCCATACCCGTCACAGAAACCAAACTAATTTTACTGTTGACCCATATATGAATGTAACACGTCACAACGTAAATTCTTTCGCTTTCACTTCATGTCATCAACTACAATATATTATATATTAATTAATATATATATATATTTATTATATATATTATATATATATATATATATATTATATATATATATATATTATATATATATATTAATATATATATATTATATATATATATAAATATAATTATAATATATACTATATATATATATATATTAATATATATATATATAATAATAAAATAATAATTAATAATAATATAATAATAATAATAACAATGAATAATAATAATATAATAATAAAGAATATTAATAATAGGTCAAAAGAATAATAATAAATAATAATAATAATAAAATAATATTAATTATATTATTGCGTACGTAATGAGAGTAATAAAATAAAAAATTTATCAATTGTGCTTTTCGATTCTACATAATTTTAGTGTTTTTTTTTCTTTGTTTGTTTAAAAGAAAATATTCTTTTGGTGTAAACAACTAATTTTTAATAACAATAAATTACCTAAACTGCTTTTATACACATCACTTTTGACTCTTTAGACACCTAGTATAAATTAAAAATTATATTATTACAGCTTAAGGCCTACTCAATTTTTTATGACTTAAGAAATGCATATATACTTTGAAGCAGGTGTAAAAACCTAACAATAATCACCAAAAATATTTATAGCTCATCTGCACCAAAGACTTCGTAATCTTGAAAGTTGAAGGAAACCCACAAACTACGTTTATTCTTTGACATCATGCACATGTATGCCAAATATTTTTCTTAAATGTCCACTTAAAATCGATTGAAAGTACCATAAAACCCTCAAATTTCAAAAGTAGTTCATGTTTCATTTTGTATTGATGCTCATGTCATTCAAGATGGAAAGTAGGATTTTACAGTTTTCTTACTTGCGTAAAGTCAACTTTAATAAATTGAAACAATTCATTAAAATAATTACGACAATGAGTAAAAGTTAATAATATGATTCAAAAGTTATACGATTCGAAGCAAAGGAATCAGTATAAAGGTATTAGAGAATGGAGAAATGTTATTTACGGAGAAAAAAACATTTCAAAATTTTTTATCACCATTCATGATTCAAGTTTTTTGCAGCATTTCAAATATAAGGCTGGTTAATACAGAGCAATTTGGGATACTGTTTCTTTAGGGTTTTTTTTAAAGTATTATGATAACTGGAAAATTCTTTGATCGCAAAGTATGGGTTTTACCCAAAATGGCAGCCAGCAAACATTTTTTTTCACTCCTCATGTGCAATTGTTTGAAAGACTTTTGTAGCTCTTGATACCCATAAAACAATAACAAATTTGCCTTTTTCTTGAATTCAATCGCTGGGAGAAGCCTATGCCAGAAGCTGCAGAGCTTCTTTCTGGAAACTTCGGCAATTTCGCACTTTGGATTATTCCCACTATGTAAATCTGACAGTGTGAATCAAGCCTCTGTAAAGTAAAACAGCGATCCAATTCCTCACGTTTGTTAAAAAATGCCTTTTAATTAGAACCTGATGTCGCCAAAAAGAAAAAGTTTTGGCAAAATTTCCATAACACATCAACTTTGGAGACAGTAGCCAATTGGATTTATTGGTTTATTACTCCTTCCGGCTCTCCAATTTACAAAAACCTAGACTCAAGGATTCTGAAATCTCTTCTTTTACGTAAAATGCCATTATTATTTTTAAATTATTTGTTAACACCACAAAATTATATAATAACTAATTTATCATAGGACGTTATGAGGCTCTGTTAAAAGTTTTAACAAATGGGTTTTTATATATATATAGGTATTTTATGATATTTTGACCAATTTTCATTGATAAGATCTATCGCAGCATTTCTTCTTTTTAATATTTGACAAAAATTATACTGCAAACAGGAATCCTCGTTGTGTCCGAAAACTTGAAAAAATCTAAAATAGATAATAACTATTGATAGGATTTTAATTTTTATGAGCTCTTTGTGACAATTCATTACTGTCCTGCGGCGGCTCGTCAATTTTTAGATGATCTCTAAAATATTTTCCCTTTATGGAATAAACGAGAAGTAAGTTAACTAGGGTTGGTTATACAAACACAACTTCAACATTTAAGTTATTTAACTTATTATACAAAGAATATAAAATCATGATTTAAATATTTGCTATGTATAAGTGTAGGATGATAAGTAAATACAGAAACGAATTTTATTTATAATATTTTTAAAATCATTTTCATCTTTAGAAATTTCTTATAATTCTTTTCGTGATAGGTGATATTAAATGCTGTGTTTACTTACCAATTTGACCCAATCCCCAATTTCTTATCTTAGTAGAACACCCAAGTTGGCGAAAATCATTTATGCCAAGCCGTAAATACTAATCTTATATACTTGCATAAGTAAAGTAATATTTATTAAATTCTATTCTCTTTATTATTCTTTTTCTATAACAATACGAAAAGGTGCGGTTTTTGTTAAGTAGTTCAACAAAGTTGAATTGCAGTTTATTTTAGTTGGGCTTTCTGGGGTTTTATTTTATATTTTTTATTTCTGGAGTAATAAAAGTTCACATGACCTACATTTAAAATTCAGAGTAGATGTGAATTTTGAAATACTATTGTGATTTTATATTTTATTTGAGTTTTCAAACTTTTACAAAGTTGATGGGCCTGTTTGAATGTGTGTGTGCATTGTGTCACAAATATGAAAAATAAAACCAAATTTGAATATCCCAAACCTAACGTAAATCTCTCAGATTAGAGCAGACGGAGGTCTTTAAGAAAGGAAGATTAAATGCAGCAGGAAAAACATATAATGGTAGGGAGTTCCACAAAAGAGAGATAGCTGAAAGAGAAGCAGCGAGAGAATTAGCTCAAAGAGAACACGAGTTAGAACTTAGACGAGTCATGTCGTACGATGACCAGCAAGTGGTCAACGCTCTCGACACCTAGTCGTAGCACATACCTATAGTAAAGAGATAGCCTGCCTCCAACGTCAAAGGTCGCTAGGATAGAGGTCAAGAAGAGGGTATTAGAAAAAGTAAGGACAGCTTACTAGTTCTCTTTAGCATTAGGAACGCTCAAACCTATCTAAAAGGTTTTTCGAAATCTCAACTTAACTTAAACTCATATCTACTCCAACAAGAGCGAATAAGACCCTTATATAATTGGAGTAATTGATCAAAAGAAATAAATTCCCGAAATCTCAACAAACTCCCGCTTGGAGAGAGAGAAGAGAGAGGAGAGAGAGAGAGAGAGATAGATGAGAGGGAGGAGAGAGGAGGGAGGGAGATGGGGAGGGAGAGAGAGGAGGATTGAGAGAGGGAGGTGGGAGGGGGGGAGAGAGGAGAGAGAGAGGAGAGGGAGAGGAGAGAGAGAGGGAGAGGGAGAGAGGGAGGAGGAGGGGGAGGGGGGAAGGGAGAGGAGGAGGGGAGGAAGAGAGGAGGGGGAGGAGGAGAGAAAGAGGGAGAGAGAGAGGTGAGAAGAGAGGGGAGGGAGAAGAGGGGAGAGGTGGAGAGAGAGGAAGAGGAGGAGAGAGAAGAGAGAGAGAAGGAGAAAGAGGAGAGAGAAGAGAGAAGAGAGAAGAGGAGAAGAGAAGAGAGAGAGGGAGAGGAAGGAGAGAGAGAGGAGGAGGGGAGAAGGATGACTGAGATGAGAGGAGGAGAAGAGAGAGAGAGAGAGAGAGAAGGGAAGAGAAGAGAAGAGAAGAGAGAGAGAGAGAGAGAGAGGAGAGGAGAGAGAGAGAGACGGAGGAGAAGAGAGAGAGAGAGGAGAGAGAAGAGAGAGAGGGAAGAGAAGCAAGAGAGAGAGAGAGAGAGAGGAGAGGAGAGAGAGAGAGAGAGAGAGAGAGAGAGAGAGAGAGAGAGAGAGAGAGAGAGAGAGAGAGAGAGAGAGAGAGAGAGAGAGAGAGTGAAGAGAGAGAGATAAAAACAGATGAAGAGACACACACATAGACGAGAGGAGAGACGAGAAGAGAGAGAGAGAGGAGAGAGAAGAGAGAGAAGAGAGAAAGAAGAGAGAGAGAGGAGAGAGAGAGAGAGAGAGAGAGAGAGTTAATGTTACTCAACCGGGAAATCCCATTCAGATCGGGAAGAATAGAATCGGAAAGATGAAGTCGAGAAACAACTCTAGATGCAAAAAAGGTATCAATCAGATTTGAAATGAGTGGAAGAATGGAGAGTGGAGTTATTGGGATAAGAATGAACAGAGTTACAAGTGCAGTTGAGAAGATCGTTAATGAAAAGTAAGAATAAAGTTGGAGATAGAACAAAACCCTGAGGAACACCACAATTACCAGGAGAGGGGGAGGGGGAGGAAGAAGAGGTCGCTCCATCAACATGTACCGATATGGGACGATCTGAGGGAAAACTAAACAAGAGTAAGCTAAGAGAAGGAGGAAACCCAAAGAAATGGAGCTTAGAGAGGATGACTCATGCCACACTCGGTCAAAAGTTTTAAATATTTCAAGCGTCACCACACAAGACTCCCCCCATAGTCCCTAAGGACAGAAGCCCATAAATCGGTGAGATATTAAAGTATGTCATCAATTGACTTCGGAGGTCAAAGGTCATACTGGTGATCAGAAAGACGGGAATGAGATCTATGAAATGAGAGTTAAGGAGTGTTTCAAAGATTATACTCAGAATACAAGTGAGAGCTATAGGAAGATAGTTGGAAGGATCAGGGCGGCTACCTTTTTAAGACCGATTGAATATATGCGCGCTTTTAGCAATGAGGAAAAGTATTAGTTTTAAGCCATAGAGAGTAAAGTTGAACGAGGGCAGGAGACAGCTCAGAAGCACACTCTTTCAAAACACGATGAGAATGCCGTCAGGGCCACTAACCTTCCTGACGTTCACAGATCTCGGGATCTCATGCACTCGATCATTTGAAATCATAGGTAGAACATGGGACACCTGATAAGAGAAGGAGTAGGAAGGATGCCTGAATCGCCTAGGGTGGAATTAGATGAAAAAAAAAGTAGGTCGAAGAGGTTAGCTTTTTCAGAAAGGGTGTCAGCAACAAATTCATCAGAACAAATATGAGGCGAAAGGCAGATTTACAGAAGTTGTTAAGAGATGTTTTTGACAATAAGCCAGAAATTTTTATCAGCATTAGAACCAAGGAAGTTAGCGCAATTTAGTTTAGTAAATATAGGCTTAGCCCGTCTAAAATCCCTACAACGATTCCTGGCTGAATGTAAATTAGCGAGAGTGATAAGGAGAACGAGAATTTTTTTCCACCCCCGATAGGCACTTCCTCTAGCCTGAATGGCCAGAGAATAGCACGATCGACGACAATGGTTATGAGGGAAAAGAAAGATTTGTTTAAAGAAGACTGAACGAGGAAAGAAAAATTTAGCTAAGAAGGATGAACCTGCTCATCTCCATCAACGTTAAAGTAACTATATTTTGAATATCTTTATACATTTTTATATTCCTTATTGAGGTAGCCATTTGCTATCATCTGCAAACTTTGGAAACCTTACATTTAAGGTTGGAAACCTTACATTCAAGTCCCTGGTCTAAATATTTTATAAATCATGTATGAGAAAGCCACTTGACACTAAAGAAATACGTTATGGAAGCCATCAACATGTTCTCCTCATTCCATTAATAACTACTTTCATTTTCATGAATTACTACTACTCCTACTATTCTTATTCTTTTATTAAAATTTTAAACATTTAAAATTAAACATCTAATTAAAATATTTTGAAATGTTTCTATTAATAAAATTAGTATATGATACATTATTATTATTATTATTATTATGTATTAATTATAATTAGTATTGATATCATTTGAAAACATAAGGAATGACTGAATGTATGATTAAATAATTTCGGGAGTTGAACCCCCTGACCCTCTGTCTACAGCCTTATACTTTAATATAATTATATAAATATAATATATATATATATATAATATATATTATATATATATAAGTAGGTTTTGTATAGTATATATATATATATATATATATATATATATATCTGATATATATATATATATATAGAATATATATATATATATATCTAATACGGTATATTATATTGGATTCTAAGTATACTATATATCTATATATAATTATATATTAATATTTATATAGGTATATTAATTAATACTATCTATTATTAGTATATAAAATATAGAGAGAGAGAGAGAAAGAAATTTTTAAAAGAAAATTTTTTTTCACAAAGGCCCGTCATCGTCATCGTCATCGTCATAAATCGGCATATTTTTACGGCAAAAATTTCATAATCGTCCCATCACTAATATATATATATAATATCATAGTATAAGTCATAGATATATATATTATATACAGGTGGGATATAGATAGTAAGAGTAGTAAGATAATATATAGAGAAAGGATAGAGTATGGAGTAATATAGATAAGTAATATATAGTAATTAATTAAGTAATATTATAGTATAATAGTAAGATAGTAATTAGTTTATACACACCATTTTTTTTTTTCTTTGTTGCCACATTTGGTAAAGTTTGCTTAAGCAGAAATATTTGAGCCTAACAAATTATGATGTATCCCTGATGCCGAACGTAGAAGACTGGAAAGATTAGATAACGTTCATAGGAGGTTGGGGTGAAGAATTAAAAAATCAACTGTGGCTAACTCTCTCTCAGAAGTTATTGAAATAAGGAATGAATAAACAAAAGGTAATACATGGGTTGCTCTGAATAACATATTTTGCTTTCATAAGGTTCATAACTATTTTTTACTAAAGGCTTAAAGAATACTGTAATAATAGGCATAGGATGATGTTTTGATTGGAAAGTAATTCAAACCCTTTAGGATGTTAACATAGAGCTTAGTTATGGGTGTTTCTTCAAAAGTTATTAGAAATTCTCATGTTAAAAAACTCGTATGATCCATGTGAAAGTACTGACAAAAAACAACTTTTCATACCAGACAGTTTCTTTGTCTCGATTTATCATTATTTTTTCTTTCATCAGTCCTCCAACCTCTTACCTTTCATTGCAAGTTTTGCAATTTATGTAACACCAAAATCATATGCAGGCCATGGTCGGATGAAAAGAGGGACCTGCCCTTTGTGTAATCATGATGGGCACAGTCTACATGTCCATTTTGATAGATCATGGTGTTCTGTTCTTGATACGATAAAGCTTTAACACACAATTTTGCTAGCACACCAAAGGGTGCTTGCCTAGATATGATGTCAGAGTTATTTGTTTGAACTAATCCATGCCAAATTTTTTTCCAATTCTCAATATTGTGATACCTGATTTTTCATCAAAGTATTACAGTTTCTTAGTTACGGTACTTCCAGATTTCAACTTGTGGAAGGCTTGCCTGGTAGTTTGTTACTCTTTACTGTTTGGCCACTTTTGAATAATTGTACCAAATTTATTTTGGCTTAAACCCTTTGCTTTATCATTAAGGGCACTGAATCTTCATATTGCGAACACCAAGTTTTTGACAATAGTTAATGTCATAATATTGCCAATTTGGTTTAGTCAGTGCGCCAAAAACATATGACTAGTAGGAATTGATATTACCTCAGACAAACTCATATGCAACTGACTGTTCAGCATTTTAGAAAACGTTTGAGTTTGCCCATAATATTTTAAGATCACAATCCACCAAGCAGCATCCCTTACATATTACTGGTACTATTTTTCAAGAAACATAAGGTCCAATACTTTCCTAATCAGATTTATATAATATATATTTACTATATATATATATAATATATATCTATATATATATTATATATATATATATATATATATATATATATTATATATATTATATTTATATTATATATATATTAATTATTGGGACATCTCTGTTGGGGGTGCAAGAATACCCGTACTGTGTTTCACAAGAGTTTACTAAAAGAAAGAGGGAGGGAAGTAGGGCTCTTGAAGCGATGAGATTGCTTCCCATTGGGCATTAGGGGAGTAGGGTACATTCCATGACACTCCAGTTGCGCGCTCGCTCTTGCAAATCTATTACATTCTTCTTACACAGGAGTAGACTCTCCTTATCATGATACAGACCATAAATCGCTACTATTATAGGCAACAAATTTTTTTTTTTTTTCATATATCCCTGTGCGTGGGGGCAAGAATTCCCACTGCGTATGTTCAGCTTGTTTGGGAGACGACTTAAAGGATAATGGTTGTTGGGTCGGGGACCCACTACCCCTTGTCTTCTCTCTATAAATGCTAATGCATGTTTTGAACGTGGTCGTGACCGCCATAAGTTGCTTTGTATTTAGGGTGGAGAGGTGATGGATGTATTTAGAAAGGGTAATTTGATTTGCTTGCTGTGACTAAAACAAAGATGAAAGGAGAAGATGAGTGGTGTGGGGTGAAATGTGTGTCTGCTGGAGTGGAGAGGAATGAGAAGGGGAGGGGAAGGAGTTACAATTCTGATGAGTGACTTGTGTCACAGCTATTTTAAAATCTAATGGTTAAATTTAAGTTTGGAAAGGCCAAGGAAGTGTGTGGTTGTACAACGGATGAGGATGATTGTTGGGAGAGGTGACCTCTGGGGGTAATCTGAATGATGTTTTGGACAGTGTGAATAGGAGCTTCAGATTGATTATGTTGGGCAACTTAAATGGTTGGGGTTGGAGGAGAATGTGACGAATGGTAGCAAGGTGATTGATTCATGTGAGAGAGGGTATGTGTGTAAATAATAAATTCTTTGGGCACAAAGATTATTCATAAGTATACAAGAGTTTGGTTAGGCAGAGATGGTATTGAAGTGAAAGTATGATTTATTTTGTGTTTGGTGAAATGAATGTTAAATATGTTATGTTAAATCAGTGAGGAGTGGGGATAGGAATAACAGATCATTATGTTGTTTTTTATGTTAGATTAAGTTAATGGGGACCATGGATGGGAGGAAAGAGATGAGGATGCGAAGTGGGGGAGAATTGAGAGAGAATTAAGTTTGAACAAAGTTTCTTGGAAAAGTATGGTGAAAACACTCGAAAATAAGATCAGTTTTGATGTGAATTAATAATGAACTGAACCAAATCTGCACCCAAATGAAGAAGTCTTTGATAGTAGTGTAAGAAAATTAGTATGTGGATTGTGCTAAAGTGAGAAGTAAGAATGTTGAAGGAAGTGGTGGAATGAAGAGGTGATGCAAGTGGTTAAAATAGAGAAATAGGCTTAGGTTGAATGCGGTCTCAAAGAAAGAGTGTATGGAAATGTTTAGGAAAAAGCAAGACTTAAGTTACATACATGGATGAAAAAGAGGTAAATGAGCAATTTGGAAGGAGGGATGAATGGAGACTCTACAAAGGAATTGGAATCTCTTCTGGAAGGAAGTTCAAAAGTTTAAGAAAGAGAGTAAGGAACTCTAATAGAATGGGTGTGGGATGGTGCTTTTGGGACTGATGAAATGGATGGTGAGGAGAGTGGTGGGGGGACACTTCGAATCTGTCGTAACATTGACGTAATGAAAAGGTGATAGTGGAATGTGTGTGGGTTTTTGCTCTATGAGGTGTAGCCAGAATAATACAGTATTTTGGGGATGAAGTAATAGGTGAGTGAGAAACTTGAAGAATGCTAAATCTGCAGGTTAGATGGAATTACTGATGAAATGATTCAAGAATGGAGGGAGATTGTGATTGATGGATATGGAAGTTGTTGTAACAAAGCGTTTATAGAGGGTTTTGTTCTGAAAGATTGGAGTACTGCAACAGTACCCTTATATAAGGATAAAAGAGATAAGGGTAACTGTCAGGATTATAGGAAATTAGTTTTATTGTGGTTGTGGAAGATATATTGCTGGTAATTTTGGTTGAAAAACTGTGCCAAGTAATGGGATTGGCGAAGAGCAATGTGCATTTGGAAGTGGTAGATTATGGATTTAAATTTTCATTAAAACAATGATTGAGAAATGGAGAGAAGTAGAATCAATTGTATTAAAGGTTTTATGGACTTGCAAAAGACATGTAACAGGATTAATTGGAAAGCTCTGTGCCAGGTGTTAGTGATATATGGTGTTGGTTGTAGGCTTCTGAGTGGAATCAAAAAGTATGTATGACGTTAGTGAAGCGTGTGTAAGAATAATGGATTGAATTGAAATAGTTTAATATTAATATTGGAGTGAGGCAATAATGTGTTGTCTTTAATTTAATTTATTATTTGTATATGGATGGGTGTGAATTAAAAATCTATAGGTTGTCAGGGATGTGTTCGACTGAATGAAGATTGGAGAGTTGGAGGTGCCTGCATATTGTACACTGAATGATTTGGTTTTGTGTGGCAAATTGCAAGGATTAGAGAGGATTGGTAGAGGGCTTTGCCAGACGTGTGAAAGAAGGGGTTTGAAAGTAAATGCAGATAAAGGTAGGGTGATTAGAGTCTGCAGTGTGAAATCATGTTGGATAGTGAGCAATTGGGAAAGTATCTGAGTTTTTAAATATTTAAGACTATATGTTAGATGAAAAAGGGAACGGAATGATGCAGAGTGTAGTGGAAAGTTGTGACATGGTAGGAAGTAGTTGGTGCAATGAATTCTTGGTGGATACAAATGGACTAAGTTTTGAGTGCGCTAGGTCTTCTACATGAGGGTATTTTGTTACAGTGTTAATGTATATGTAGTGAAAACTATGGTGTGGATTAAGAGGTATCTGATCTAAGATACAATCTGTTCAATGCGACAATCTTTTGGTGATTAGGTGTTTAAAAGAATTGATATGAGGAATGAACGTGTTAGGGGAGTTGTTTGGTGTGAAGTGTGAAGAGCTTGGTTTGAAGAAGGCTGGTGAAATAGAGAGAATATGGTTTTGTTTCATATAAAAAGGCTGGATGTAGTAGGTTAGTTCAAGCAGATGTATACGTGGTGATGTGTGCTGGGACTGACCTGCTGATAAAAAAGTGGATTTGACTCAGTAAGTGACTCATTAATTTACCTATTCAAGATCGTTTTTTTGTTTTGTGTGCTATTTTATTGACTTTTTTTTTTTTTTTTTTTTTTTTTTTTTTTTTTTTTTTTTTTTTTTTTTTTGTATCATATTCATAAATTTGAGTAATATATTGATACCTAGTGAGAATCTTTCTTACAGAACTCGAGTTCCCTCTTCTTAACAGCTGAAGAAAGAAATATATTCCATATCGTTTCCAGAATTATCGGACTACAGAGTACAAGTCGTGGTAAGTTTTTTAAAATATTATAATAGACCTATTTAAGATAATAGCATTTTTACAAGAAATATTTATGATTATTCTGATAAGATGAATAGGAGATTATTATTTTCTTTGCATAGTATTTTACAATTGAAGTTTGGAGCTTAACTTCTTATTAAAGTAGAGCTTAATAATAAACATTTCCTAGATGTGCCAGTAAAGTAACAATTCAGTTTTTTCTCAAAAACTGGCAAGCTAAATATGTATCAAACTGAAAGCTCCCTGACCACTATACATACAGTGAAGATTTGTAATTCTAATATTTGTGTGACTCTACTACATAAGAAAAACGAAGAGCTTTATACCATCTAGCATTTCACACAAATAAAGGAAGGTGCAACCAAAACATACTAAAAAAATCCATCGGTGATGAATCTATATCTTGTGCTATGTGGAAGGGAAAGAAATAGTAGGGCTTAAGCTTTATTGTGGCTGCCAAGTCGCTTCAAGGTGGGAAATTTAACATTAAACTTATAAGGCTTTCATCCATCATAATAGAGGTTTGATAAAGTATATTATAGTGTTCAAAAATTTTGAGCCATGATTCTATGCACAAAATCTCACAGTAGAATTAAAGATTAGGAAAACATTAACAAGATGTTTCAAAAAATTGTAATGATCATGACTGCGTCTACACACTATGTTGATGGTGTGTGAATTTCTCACAAGAGAGTCCATTCTAATACCTCAACAATCGATCAATCATCCTGCGGCGACTTGTTCCTCAAGTTGACAAAAGTGTTCTGAGAGTCAACAATGAAAGATAAACTGTGATAAACTTGAAAGTGTAACACAAGGTTTCCTACTCTGCTAAGGTTTCCTACTTGCTATGAAGTTTGGAAAACTCTCCGCTCATGTGCTTTTTGGCCGATTGGTGTTATTTTGAAGCATAATTGTATTGTTTATAATTAATAATTGAATATATATTTTTAAATAACTAATTTTCATCAAGTTTTTTCTGACAAGCATATTTTGGTGTAAATTTTCATATATGATTATGGCAATTTTAACTGTAAGATTATTTATTTTTGTATTAGAGACCAAAATTTAAAATGAAATGATAAATACTTTTTTAATTTTTCTTGTACTGGTAACTAATAAAAAATTATTTTTATTTTACATATACAGAAAAGGTTCGATGAGGTTCTTAACAGTGTATAAGAAAGATGGATCAACTATTATGAGTAAAGAGGCTATTCTTCAGTTGGGAGACGTTTCACGATCAACAATTTTGAGCCTTTTGCAGAGGTGTCCTGTAACAAATAAAGAAAGGCAAGATCTTATACAGGACAGAAAAGGTAGATAATGAATCCGGAAGTGTAGTATTTCCTCTGTTATCTAACTTCTGATTTGTTTATGGGAGAAAAAAAAAGGGTTTTAAAAGTTGAAGATCATTCACTGTTCGAGGGGAATAAATTGGGGTGTTCATTTGATCACTTGCTTGAGCAGCAATCAATTCATTGGTAGGAAAATAAATTTTATGATTAAGATGTTATTTTTTCATTGAATGGTGACTCTGAGTTAGTGAAGGAAAGTTTTGTAATTCCATCATTTTATTTTTCTTTAGATAATTTAATTTGGATGAGTGAGTTACTTTATTGGTTTGTCTTTATTATTATTATTATTAAATTATTATTATTTATATTTTTTTTATTTATATTATTAATTAAAGAAACTTTATAAAGACTATTGTAGATAACATAAAGTATCCTCTTCAATTTACCCTTGTTTTGCCCCAATGATGAATTCTGACTAGCTATTGTACAGCGTGTGTAAAAATGTGTTTTTATTTATCATGTGTGTTATGTTTGACCCTTCTTACTTTCTTTATGAAGGTCCTTGCTTCCAAATATTCCTTATTCTTCTAGTTATTTGGATTTTTTCTTTTATAGCTAGAAATTTCTTATTTGTATATAGTCTTCTTGAATTCTTTTACTTAATTTATATTAATCCCTTTTTTTAATATTAAGATTAATCAACTTCAGGGGCTGTTTATAAAGCTAAACATAAAATTAAATTCTTTTTATATCGTCTGGAAAATTAAGAAAAATAAAAGAAAATTAATAGCGTTTCCAAATTTGACTTCCTATTTTTTCCTTAAAAACGAAACAAAATATATATAATAACAATGAAAACATACAATTATACCAATCATGTATTTTACCTTTCTCCTTTTATTTCTGAAACATTATCCTGTATTTCAGAATCCTTTGCTTTTTCCTTTGTCAAAATATCAGCTAACTGTTGATAATGATTTTGCCAAAAATGCAAAATCATTATGGTATTGCTAAATGGTAACCTATATGTTTAATACAGTATATTTATTAAATTATATTAATCTGAAAATTTTCTCAAAATTACAGAAATATTGGGAAATGTAATGTGCGTTTTATTGGTTAGTTAAGGTTGGTTTTCCTTAGTGCATTAGGTCTTTTTTTGGGGGGGTTTAATTTTTATTGCCAACCAACCTTGTATTGGATACAATTTCGGGTTTTCATTCCTCCATCTCCTATCAGTTGCCCGATTTTAACCGTTCAGATATATATCATTTAAAGGTCTATTCCATGGGTATTCAATGATATAAAAAAAAAAATATGGCTCTTTTAAATAAAGTTACCCTGAAATGATTCATGCTTTGACATTGACTGACTAAAAGGATAACTTCGAAAAAAAACTTTTTGTTTCATATATGCTTCTTTATGTTAAAATTCAGAGTAGGGACATGTATTGGGTTCATTAGTGTTGATTTTAATAATTACTAATGCTTTTTTGACAAATTTTTTTTTTCAAAGATCGATGTTATAATTGAGGAAGTGGATGTGCATTGTTAATAAACTTTCTAACTATTTTTTTTTTTTTTAAATTTATATGTTATTTAAAATTGCAAAAAATGTTAAAAAATACAAAATATTTCAGGTTAGAAAGAAGAAAAGAGGCATTCATAAATATAACCCATTAAACTATTTCCCAATTTAAATGTTTTTCCCTAGGGAAGTAATTTTTAATTTTGTGACTATTTTTTACAAAAAACAAAAATTAAAACAAAAACAATAAATGCTCATAGTCCGGGAGCACAATGGGAAAAAAAAACAGCCCCCCGTGGCAAAGTTAATGAGGGAAAGTACCAGATGGTTGTCATTTTAAGGAAACAAAAAAATTGAATCAGATAGATAAGACCGAGATATGCAGTTTGTTTATGTGAATGAGGCCACTTGGATTTAAGCATCACACGTCATAGTCATACACAACACTTGTAAGGTGCACCCGTGGAAATTATCACACTAATGTTTTTAATACCATTTAAATGGCTGCCACCTGGTACCCCGCAGCTTCCCCTTCATTATACTATGCCACAGAAAAACAATGCTCCGGCCTATCATTTCTTCCCACCAATTGTCTTCCATATTTTTTATCTTTGCAGTGAGGGACTTAATTAGTTCGGTCATTGGTCGCTTGACGCCTGGTCCACCCACAAGTACACCTTTGCCAGTCATAGCTGAAGTAACAGCAGAAGCTCGTAAGCTTCGTTTGTGAATATTGAAGGACACTTCTAATGGGATTATACAATAAAGTTATTTGTAGTCCGGGGGTTGGAGACAGGGTCTGGAAAACACTCAGGTTTGCATTGCATATTTATTTACTCCTATAAGA
>JABUQX010081748.1:0-18655 GCA_015478945.1 Trachelipus rathkii
TTTGTACATAATGATTATATCACGCAAAGCCATTGGCCACGTTTGCCAGGAAAGACAATATCGAATAAGCATATCACAGATCAGGACGTAATCTATTACACTATCATGCTTGGAGTAAAGTTGAGCGCATTAAATATTCTTTTTCGAGAGAGACATCAGAAAGTAAAAGCGACCAATCGCTATTAGTTAGTGACACTTACAAACAAGAGAGTTCCAAACACCCTACTGAGCCCTTATCGTTCCAAATTTCTCTTGCGTAAGAATCCACATCTGATTAAATGAAATCTTTCCACTCAAGACTATACTCAATGGGACGAGTGAGAGTAGCAACACACACAAAATGAGAATTAAAGAAACAAACAATATAAAAATTAGGTAGATAACACAAATATAGTTAAAAACTAATAGCACCGAATTTTATAAAGCGTAAAATTTAAGTGAGATTGAATCGACAAATACTGATCATTGTAATGACTATAGTTACCACGCATTCTGAATAAATAAAAATAAGGAGTTCATTTAAAAAGCACACACTACTTAAATTAAGTGAACATCCAACTTGTGGGCATCAACACAGTTCTTTTTAAACACACACACTATTAGTTTCTAATTAACAGATATATATTAGTTAGATAAGAAGAGTTTCTACATTCGAAACATATTTGTGCAATGGATATAAATTATCCACCTTCATACATTATTTGATGTCTAGGCGACGATAACTTTATTATTTCATGCAATCACTTTGTTATCGATCGGTTCATTCTACATCTCTTTCATGACATGAGAATCGAATTATGACACGCATTTACAACTCATCTCTTGCTGTGACTGTGATCAAGTCAGCATAAACTAGTGTGCAAATATAATAGCTAAGAGACACTTTGTATGTTTAGAATTGGTGAGACTCTCGGTTGGGTATTACCTGTACTTTCATCTGGAGATACTCGATATCTGGCTATTGAGGGTATGTAAGTATATTAAGATAGTTACACATGTCTTGAGATATGCATACATGACTGAGATGATTTTAAGGATTTAAATTAATTGGATGGGTAGAAGGGAAATAGAAGGAGAAGACGAAACAAAACAAATAAATAAAAGAGTCTTTCTTGATTCTTCTATTATCATACAATTTACGTAAACGGTATGTTACTGTAGTAGGTATCCCAATCCGCAAGACTTTAAAAAAGCTCATGATCTATTGAGCAAGATCAACATCTCAGCAATCAAACGCGTGAACACGGACTGGAGGTTCTTGCGTTAGGGGTATGGGTGTGCGTTGCATGGGGTTAGTAATTGATTTACTGATATTACTGCTTTAGGGTATGTAAAATACAATCGTTTCATTTTAGGCGGGCTATTTATAAAGGCATAAAGAAATCGATATTACAAATGTGTTCATCTCTTTTACGCTAATTAGTTATTATTAACCCATTGGCTCTAAATAAATTTACAAAGTGCGCAACTCGACCTATAGCGATGAAGAACAATTATCTTTATAATCTCGAGAATTTCTTTTTCTCCTCGTGTCTATATCACATTATACAAAATGACTGAGACACCTTAAATCATAGCATCCCACTTAGATAGTATCTTCACTAGATCCGCTGACACAGCTAGCACTCGCAAGACCTACGTTATCTCATTTGCGAGTAGACCGGTAGGCTAGGACCGAAGCGCTGCCTGGCAAGCAAGAGAGAGAAGTCATCTTCAGAACATTTTCTGAACCTAGAGATTCTTTTTCTTACACTGTCTCCGATTCTATAGTCTTCTAGCTTTCAGGTAGTTCAGGCTATAGCATATCGCCCTACCACATGTTTTTCTTCTTTAAGTTATCCCATCCAAACCATCAATAACGAGAATAAATTTTTACGGTGACCACTTAACCGTCCCAAAATTTAGTTACTTTCGTGAGGAGAAGAGAAACGCACAAGAGTATTCAAAAGTTACAAAAGGTCTTAAACCATGCCTTCGTTACTCGTGAGGTTTATACATCGGGATTCGATCGTCTTCAAACCTTGGCCTAATTTTGGGCAAACCCCTTCGGACGTCCAGGCTCGGGCTTGTTCCCAAACCCTCACCGATTCCTCTGGATGCCCCACCTTCTTACCCTGTGCCAGATTCTCCACTCCTTCTATCTCGCTCCCGACTCTTCTCCTCCTTCAACTCCTACGGATTCACCCCCTTCACCACTTTCTCCCTCTTGACCCCGATCTACTTCCTTCCCCTCCTCCTCCTCTTCCTCTCTGCTTACTACCATTTCTCCACCTCCTGCCTTGCCTTCCACAGGCAGCTCCCCTGCTGTTCCACTTCCTTCCCGCATCCCTCGTCCCTCTTACTCGTCTCTATTCTCGCGCTCTCGACCACACTCCTACGTCTCCAATACAACCTTCTCGTTCTTGTCTGCGCCCAGTTTTTGCAACCCACTTCGTCCGGAAATGTATCGAGCAGAGGCAAGTTGCGGAGGCGTTTCGCTTCCGCGATTGAAGCAACCTGCGACCTCAGCTCTGCAGGGGGGTATATGGGTATGGATCCACTCTAGGTATATTAACATATCATGCCAGAATAAAAATTAAGAGATTCCCTAAAAGCCCCAACTAAGGCAGATCGGATTATTCACCGAAATAGCTCCACCCACACGCTAGCATTTTTTCCGTTCTGAAGCTATCGTGAACACTGAATGCGCGAATGAAAATCCGCATTTTAAAAAAAATAAAAACTAACAATAACCAAAGGAATGCCTGGCAATTATTCGCCAAACAAATCTTATGAAAACAAAAACCAGGAAGGACAAGGCAGAGTGGAATTTAAAATAGTATTAAGGCGGCAAGGCAAAAGTAAGCAATGATAGCCCACCTAAGACTGTAGGCTTAGGGTCGGGGAGCCGCAATAGTTTAGCAAAGAGGTATCAGCAAATCGGCTAGAGTTAGCACCTTAGAAGGCCTTACACAACAATAAAAATTAATTAGGGAGTGTTCATGCATGCCAGTGTAAAATTCGCAGTAAGCTTAAGTAGCGTTTGAAGCAATTAGACAAACTTAGGAGTTAGAGGCTAGAGTAAGGAGAAAACTAGGTGGAGATTAGAAGTTGCGTGTATCTTTAAGTATAATGTGGGGAAATAAAAGCTCTGGGATAGGCCGTTATTTCCGCACAAATATCTAACCCTAAGCCGGGCAGGCGCCCTCAACATAGCAGCTTTGAGAGAGGTCAAGCTGGTAATAAGTAGCGCAGAGGTGACAGCCCAAAATGTTAGATTGAAACTTTTTAAATATAATAATAGCATCAATATAGTAAATAGAGGTCGCATAGATCGGTTTTTACTATATATAACCCAGCGGGCATGCACCTCACATAGCAGTTTGTGATAAGAGAGGCCAAGCTGGGTAATAGGAGCGCGCAGAGGTGAACAACCCAAATCCTCTCTCTCTTCTCTCATCTCCCGCAATTCATTAGTAAAACATAGGCAAAATTTTAACCACACTATAGATGTCTGTGTGAGCCTCATACCAAATGTAATGCTGCTTCATGCGAATGTATATCAGGGAGGATCCCTTTCCTGCCTGTGTATGCATATCATGGACAGCTCCTCCCAAGCTAATAATCTTTTTGTACTGTGTGGAGACTCATATAAAATGTAATGCTGCTTTATGCGAATGGTATACCAGGGAGGATCCTTTTCCCTGCCTGTGTATGCATATACATAAGTCACCCTCTATAAATAATCATTTGTACTACTATTCTACATAGGCTTCAGTTTCTGTAAGGAATTCTTCCTGCAGAATAAGATTCACATGTGAAATAGTAATAACTAGGATTACCCTGTCTAATGCCTTGTTGTTTTTTGTTTCTTTTAGGACAGGGTCAACCCTAACTTGTGAACTAGCTGTAAGGAAATAAAACTTGTAAAAAATCGAACATTTCTCAATCAACCTTAAAGAAGCGGTCCTAAGCACCACAGCTTCAAATAATATATATAGATATTATATATATATATAATATATATATATATATATATATATATATATAATATAATATATATATATATATATATATATATATAAATAATAGTATATATATATATATAAATATAAACTTAAATAGTTCTTTGATGTAGAGTTTGATTCTTCTTGGTATAGGCCTCTATATTTGTTGGTTGATGATTTAAAAGTCATAAAACATGATTTATTCAATAAAATATAAATAACAACAGTCTCCGCTTTATTGAGATTCTCTACTTTTTTCTTCGCAAGTTTCGATGAGCAGTCACAGACTTTTCCTATGTTTTCCTCACTTGCCAATTTCTTTTTGAAATGCTTGAAAATTGAGATGAGTCGATTCTGCTTGTTGTGGACTTATCCTGAAGTTTTATCTCACTTGCCTGAAAGTTTAGTTTTGTTGTAATTCGGATTTCTGTCTTCTTGGGAGCAAGCAAGCGAGTGGTGAGTCCATGTGATAATGAGAAGAGAGCGGGAGAAAACATGAGAGAGAAGTGTTCAACAAGGCAGGGGGAAAGCCTTTTATACAATTTTGTCCGCACTTATGTCAAAATTTTGCTTACGCAAATGTTGGCATAAGTAGGAACATAAATTTTAATTTTTACAAATTATGCTTTGGGATATATATAACCCAAAGATAACAGCAAGAAGCACAATGAGAAGAGTTCACGAGGTCGATGATCATTGTTAACTTTGATATCTAAAACTACTGTGAATTCTGTTATCACAATTATCCGGGTTAAAATACGTCAGTGGATTTTTGCTATCAAAATTGATACAACTCAAGACATCTCAGCACAAAACCAGTGTCCAGCTGTTGAAGAGGTTTGATTGGGTATGTAAAACGAGAGGGTTGAAAGTAAATGCAGATAAAGGTAAGGTAATGGTGTTAGGTGAGGAGAGTCTGAAGTGTGAAAGTATGTTGGATGTTTCACAATTGGAACAAGTATCCGAGTTAATTATTCTGGCTAGAAGTTGGATAAAAAAAAGAACGGATGATGTGGAATGTGAATGTAGTAGGAAAGTTGTGAGTTGTAGGAAGTTGTCTCGAACAGTTAAACCATTGGTGAATGCAAAGGGATTAAATTGAAGTGTGCTACGGTTTTGCATGAGGGGATGCTGTTACCGGTTTTAATGTATAGTAGAGAAGGCTCGGAGTGGAATAAGGGGTATAGATCTAAGGTACAGTCTGTCTAGTTTTATAATCTTAGAGGGGAGTGTTAGGTGTGACAAAAGGTGTGAATGATGGAATAAATATGAGTAAATTGAAGCGGTTTGGTAATATGGAAAAGATGAATGATATTCGGTTGGCTACGCGGATGTACAGAGATGACTGTGTTTGGAATCGACCGGCTGGGAGACCAAAGAAAAAGTGGATTAGGTCAGTAAGAGAGTGTCGAAGGAAAGGAATGCAAACTTAGCAAAATCCAATAGGTTGTTGCATAATAGGAGTCAATGGCGTGGTATTGTAAGGGGATATGTTTGTGGACCTGGTTCAGGGGTTGAACCCCATGATTGTCACGTTGGGTGAAGCTTCAGGTTTGATTTTGGCTGTGACGATCTTGCAATTGAGGGTATGAGGGGAGGTTGTTGGGGTGGGGAGAGGGGGGGCTTTCTTCTTCAGCTTAGGTCATGGTCTTCTGTTGAATGCATCTTTGGCGCATCCCATACTAAGTCCTGGGGGAGTTGAAAAGCTGCAGATAGATATATACCAAAAACCCTTCAGTGCTGTGTCATATTACTATGTAAAATTATGAAAATAAATGAAATTTTTTTTAAATATACAAATTTACAGTAATATATACTTATGTAAATGAATATGAGATATAACCAAAATATCATTAAATTTGTTTTTAAAACATTATAATTTTGTCAAATAATGAAAACCCCATACAGAAAACCTGTCATTGCTCAGACTCGCATTAAATCCAAAGAACCAAAATTAGCTCATGACTTAGGGAAAGTAATCGATATTTGAATAAAATTAAGAAAAAAAAATATTAAAAACACAATTTTGTCTCTTTTTCAAAAAGAGCTTTGGTGCTGGAGCAAAAGAAATAACGAAAAAAAGGTTAAAAAAAAAAACAACAACAAAAGCTAAACAGAATATTACCATTATAAATAAATCTTCACATTTGTAATTGCAAATACGAGATTTAGCATAACCACAGTGTAATGCAATTCTGAAGCCCAAAGAAGGAATTAGATACTGATGAGACCAAATTATATACAAATTTTATTTTTTAATACAAACATCGTTCTGAATATTAGATTGTAATACGTCATAATTTAATCCATTAATAAATAAATCAAATATCTCTAAAAAAAGTAATGTTAACATTAGGGATGTACCGATAGTATCGGTATCGGTAGTATCGGCCATTTTTGATGGTATCGGTTAAAATGGCCGATACTTCTTACTTTTTGGGTGAAAAATTATGAGAAACTTTTAGATTCAATAATAAATCTAGTTCGATATAGATAGCTAGTACCAAGTTATGTTTTTTTTTTCCTCGATTTCCTTTTTAACTTAGATTTTTAGCGTTTCTCCAACTTGGTCTTTAGCTTAAAATTTACCTATTTAGACAGCCATTATTATAATTTATACAGATTTATCTACTTTTTTAGTTGATCAATAGTATTTTTTTTTGTACTCAATTTCGTGAGAGCGTGTGAGTGCGTGAGTGTTTTTAAACTTTCTGGATTATTCATATTTTAGATATTTGCTGTAAATAGGGTTTTATCGTTTTAAAATTTAGGTTTTAGCGTACGAATAAATTTTCCTCATTTCTCCTTTGGTTTTTGTCTATTTGTTTCTGTCTGTTTTTTTTTTTTTGTGATTGCGTGTGCGTGTGCGTGTATGATAGCAGATTTGCACAGGCGTGGCTTTCTTTTGACTTTACCAACATCAATGGCTTGCACTCTAACTCTGCATCCATGGAATACTACCTCTTCAACTCTAAACCTAATTTTATGCTCTTGTCTGAGACCCAGATGGCTAAGAATTCATCCTTCAACTCGTTTAATATATCCAACTATAACTTATTTTATAATTTCCGTTTGAAGGGTGGAGTATGTGCCTATGTAAATATAAACATTCCTATAACACGTCTCGAGAATCTCGAATCTCCTAACTTCGATGTTCTGTGGCTTAAAATCTTTCTTCCTTCTACTACAATATTCTTATGCTTCTGCTACTGTTCTCCTAACAGAACAGATTTTCATACCTTTTTTGATTACCTTACTACTTCTCACGAGACTGTTATATCTTCTCATCCAAATACTGAGGTCCTCTATTTAGGGGATTTCAATGTACACAAAACTAAATTGTTGGGTTCCTCTCGTACTGATTTAGTTGGGAGGAAGCTGAATCATTCAGTATTCTCAACGATCTGGAGCAACTGATTAAATAACCTACACACATTCCGGATCATCCCAACCGATTCTTGAACACACTTGACCTATGTTTCACCACTAGTCCTTCTCTATAAATACACCACCTTCGCTCCTATTGGTAAATCTGACCACAACCTTATTTATATCTCTTAATTTTAATACTTTCTCTCCAACATCTCCATCCTGCCCTTATGCGGTTTTTCTGGCACTTTGATCGGGCCGATTGGGATTGCGTTGCTTCTACGCTAACTATAATTGAAGTGACTGCTTTGACTCTTAAGACGCTTCAGATTCTGCCGATAAAGTGGGAACTGTAATTGTTAATGGGATGAGCAGGTTCATTCCTTCTTGGACTATCTTTTTCTCCTCAAAAACCATGGTCTGATCGTGCTTTGTTCCCGTCATTCAGGCAAGAGACAGTGCTTATCGGGGTGGAAAAATTCTCGTTCTCCTACCACTCTTGCCAATTTTCATTCAGCTAGAAATCGTTGCAGGGATACTCTTCGACGAGCAAAGCGGACTTTCATTAAACGAAAATGCGCTGACCTCCTTGGTTCTCCTACTGACAAATCTCTCTGGCCTCTTGCCAAAAACATCTCTAACAACTTCTATAAATCATCCTTTCCTCCTCTTATTCGCTCTGATGATTCTGTTGTTAATACTCCAACTGAAAAGGCCAATCATCTCTTTGGCCTCCTATTTTCCTCTAACTCAACCCTGGACGATTCTGGCATTCCTCTTCCTCCTCCTTCTCCTCTCAGGTGTCCTATGCCTTTACCTGTCATTTCATTTGATCGGGTGCATGAGCTCCTGAAATCTATGAACGTTAGGAAGCCGGGTGGCCCGGATGGCATTCCTCTCCGAGTTTTGAAGAAGTGTGCTTCCGTGCTGACCCCACCCTCGTTCAACTATATTCTCTATGCCTCAATACTAGCACTTTCCCTCAGTGTTGGAAGCGCGCATATGTCCAACCTATTCCGAAAAAAATGATGCCGCTCTGATCTTTCTAACTATCGCCCTATAGCTCTAACTTGTATTCTTTCTATCTTTGAAACCCTTCTCAACTCTCACTTCTTAGATCATCTGGAATCTCATTCCCTTCTTTCCGATTGCCAGTACGGCTTTCGGCGCTCGAGATCTACTGGCAATATACTTTCCTATTTAACAGATTTATAGTTTTCCGCCCTTAGGAACTATGGGAAGACTTGTGTGGTGGCGCTTGACATATCCAAAGCATTTGACCGGGTATGGCACGCGTCACTGCTCTCCAAGCTCCCCTCCTTTGGGTTTCCTTCTTCTCTTTGCTTACTTATGTCTAGCTTTCTTTCAAATCGCTCAAATAGTGGTGTTCCTCAGGGTTCTGTTTTATCTGTTAATAGTGGTGTTCCTCGGGGTTCTGTTTTATCTCCTACTTTTCATCAATGATCTTCTCACCTGCACATCTAACTATATCCACTCATATGTCAATGACTTGACCCTTCATTCTTCAACTCATATCAATTCTGCTCCCTCTTTTACTTCTAGAATTGCCTCTCGTCTTAATCTTTCCGATTCTATTCTCGCTGATCTGGATAGAATTTCAGGGTTGAGTCGTCCCAAGCTTGTGAAATTTAATTCTTAAAAGACACTTAACTTTTCTATCTCTTTCGACGGTTCTCTCGTCTCTCCTGTTGACAATATAAACATCCTTGGCCTTAACATAAACAAAAAAATGTTTTGAAAACCTCAAATCACAGTGGTTGCTAGGGTGGCCTCAAAGAAACTGAGAGTTCTGTTTAGAGTGCGAGACTTTTTTTTCCTCTTCTCAGCTACTTCACATATACAAGGGTCTCATCCGTACTTGTATGGAGTACTGCTCTCATATCTGTGGGGGGGGAGGGGGCGAGGGCTGTGGTTTCATCCGGCTTTGGGATAGGGTCGAGCCAAAAGACTTATAAACTGTCCTGTACTTTCTAGTTTACTTGACCCTTTATATTTGCGGCGCGATGGTGGTGCTTTGTTCCTTTCTTAGGTTCTGTAGAGGCAAGCGCTGAGGGAACTATCCACTCCTCGCGTACCACCACCTTTACGACGCCCTCGTAGCACAGGTGCTGTGTCGGCACATGAGTTTTGTGTTGATGTTAGTAACTCCAGACTGGTTCGCTGCGGTGCTTCTTTCTTTCCTGCCACCTCTGTTCTGTGGAATTCTCTTCCATCATCTGTGTTCCTACTCAATTAAATTTCCTCACTTTAAAGCCTGCGTCTGTGCTCATCTGCGTAATTTGCGTTAGATGGATTTTTGAGGCGTTCAATACCCACTCCTTGAATAGGGTTCTGCCCGTGAGCGGCGGTGACAACTGTAAAAAAAAAAAAAATAAAAGGTTCTAATAAGGAATTTCTTAAGCAAACCCTACAAGAATGGCACCTCCGACGGTGAACTACTTCTAGAATGTATTAAAATAGCATAACCGAGGAGCTTGCTCTGCTTGACACAAAAAAAAAAAAAAAAAAAAGAGAGAGATATATATATATAGCCTCATTTGCAACCCTGGCAACAGCACTGATAGTGACGATGGTGCCTTTTCAGCAAAATAAACCTACTGAAGATGAGGATTTGGATATGTTAGACTTGATAAGTTCATGGCCGAAATTACATTGACATCTCATTCACCCTCAAAGAAATCACACCAGGAAACCTCATCGTAAAAACTAAAGAGACAGTCATCAAGGAGCAAAGATAATTCAAATTTGCAGTCTGTGAAAGAGGAGATGAGGCTCTACGAAAACATGAGATGCTGCCTACAGAAGAGAATCCTTTCATGCGGTGGCATGAAAATGGGCCAAGGTTTTCATTATTATCAGTGCTTGCAGGCAAATAATTATCAGCACCTCCTTCATCAGTCGAGAGAGAGAGCGTATTTATAGTGTAGGTAGGAATGTAAACACCCAAAAAGGAACAGTCTCTCGCCAGATACTAGTGAAAGCTTAATGTTTTTGCATCACAATTTGAGAATTTTTGAATCTGAGTATTGAATGACATCTATCTCTAATTTTATTATGTCATGTTTGAGTAATAGCGTTTTTTTATTTTAACTTTTCGGCTGATTATTTGAGGTCTCTTCTTTCATTATTTTTATTCTTTATATTGTAGCTAGTTAAAGAATCTTCTTGTAAATTGTAATCATGTTAAAACATAAAAGCTAGTAGCTAAACTTTGTTAATACTTACTTGAAAATGGAAATGGAATATTTTTTAAATAAACACAAACATAAAAAGTTATTAATATTATATTTGCAATTATTATTCCTTAAAGGTACTATTTTAATTTATAAAATAAATATACTTGGGCACAACCAAATATGAAATATAAATGACTAAGTATTGTTTATACAGGGAATGCAATCTTGAGTTGCCTAGCAGTGCACAAATGTTCTATCTTATTACTGTGTATTTATTATATTAATTAAAGTATCGGTATCGGTATCGGCACCTAAAAAAATAGAGTATCGGTATCGGCCTCTTTTCTGGTATCGGTACATCCCTAGTTAACATTAAATGTATAATAAAATATACATAGTTATTTAGTGTACCTAATATTCAATTCATTTCATTGATTATGCTTTTACTTTATATATTAAAATTTACTTCCGAATTATAAGAACTATAGACTTCTATTTACGATTTAAATATCTATCATTATGTAGCCACTGCTATCTAATTAATTTATGATATGCTATTAATTTATGGACTTGCACAATTACTTAAAAGAACATCGTCTTTTATAGAGTCCTAATTCCAAGATCTAAATTGGCCTGGTAGCTTCTTATTCAGAAAGATTGCACTTGAATTTAACATTAATTATTTTGTACACTTAAAAAAAAAATATACCTACTTTATAATAGTTCAGTTATTTTATTATTTTAATTAATATTAAATTAATGTCTGTCGATTTTAAAGAGTATATGGCCTTCACAGTAAATGAATATACAAGAGTTACTAACAATTATTTTTTTTCATTATACTTGAAACACAATTATCGGTTTCATAAATGGAAGAGTAGTTATAGCTGGAGGGAGTTGAGTCATAGGCAAGTAATTTTATGATGATCAAGTGGGAGAAAGAGTAGAGTAATCTGAAAATCATAGAAAGAGCAAAAACATTCACTAGCTCCGCAGCCAGGATTTCAAAATACGCCATATATGTCTATTTGGGCTATCTATGTGTTACACAAAATAAAAAACGATTCATATTGAATTTAATGAAATTATTTTTTTCTACATAATTTACAATAATAATGAATAAAAATTTTTCTAATATTCAAGTCCCATGGTATAGTGATTGTTCTATTTCAGTTTCTAGCATTATTGATGAACCTAAACATTCTTCTCCATTATAAATAGCTGCAAACTATATATATATATATATATATATATATATAAATGACCCACATGCATCCCAATCAAAGTATCGTTCAAAAACTAACATCACAAAACATTTCTCACTCATGTTCACTATATAATAAGATAACTTTCTTCATAATCAATATGAATTAAACTAATTATAAAAATTGACTAAAATTTTTATTTTCTAATTTTGAAATTTGTTTTATAATAAATTTATGTAATTTTAATATATTTTGCAGATATTATTAATATTAAATTAAATTATTTCAAAATATTTGTATTGTAATTATTAACGGAAAGTATCAGTTAACTGTTGAGTTGAAAAAGGAGTCTTTGATGACTGTTTACGTTTTGAAATTTTAACTTACATAAGTACATTTTATATATATCATGTACATATTAAAATTTTCTTAAACTAGACACATTATAATAATATATAAATCTAGAACTTGCATTGTAAATAATTATTAAAAATTATTATAAGAAGTAGTTTAATTTAAGGCAACTATATTATCCTGACTAGCATTATTTACCTGCTTAAATTAGATAGACTCTTATTTTGTAGAAAACTAATATATTATCAATAGACATAATGTGAATATACACTTATAGTATTCTTTTTTATAATAATTTATACTTAGATAGAGAAGATTCTTAGCCTTAGAGTAAAAATGGCAGATATAAAAAAAGTTTTAAAATATTTTTTTGAAATCAAAATTCATATTACATCGTTCATCGTCTCGGACTCAGACAAATATCTCCTCCTAAATATACTTCCATCAAATACTCACTCTTACAAATTCGCGCTAAAAAAAATATACAAAATCGTCCCAGTCTACATATAATAACTAATTACTATATATAATAGATAATTATATTAATATATTATATATTAATATAATTATATTAATATAATATATTAATATATATAATAATATTATTATATAATATATATATAAATATATATATATATTATATTTTGATATATATGGGTAATATATATATAAGAAAATATATATGTAATATACTATATAAAAATATAATGTAATACATTTATATAATAATATATATAATAATAATAATTAATAATATTATAATATATAATTAAAAATCAAAAAATAATATTAATGCGGTTATAAGATTTGACTGTTTTTTAATTGTTCAATTTTGTTTAAATATAACAGGGCTGGGTTTTAACATGCAATAAGACTATATTGCTCTTATAATCAATATTATGAATTTTAAGTAGATGCTTTTAAATATATTACTAATTATTGAAATATTTTTTTGCATCGAGCTCGTAACAAGACGTCTAATTCCACTTCATTAAAATAATTTATACATTAATCTACCAGTTCTAAATGTACAACGAGTTAGATTTATGAATGCTCCAAATTTCACTCAACGAGTAGAAAAGATTACGGCCCACGCCCTCGTATTCCTCCCTCTCCGATCCTCCCATGTTTACAACTGACTTTCCTAAGTATGTTCCCTCTCCCTTATATATCCCATGCTCCGTACCAGGGTGTCGAAGCTTTCCTTAAATTTAAAGCATTACTAGAAATAAAACAAAAAGTTAGCTTCATCTTCTCTTTGATCGCGAAATGAAGAACACCTATTTAATTCAACTGTATTCTCTCCTCAACCACGCTTCCAAGTAACTTTGCTAACTCAATTCCCTTATCTTACCAATAAGACTTAAATATCTCGGCTATCCTTAAGTGCTAATAATTTTGTGATATTATATATTATGATGTGTAAAACCTACTAAGCGCAAATAGTCTATTAAGTACCTTTATTTAAGTACCTGTAGTTGAGAAGAAGCTCAAATAGTCTATTTTCTTTAAGAATAACTATTCAAATAAACGATTCATTAAGGTAGAGTTAAATTATGACAAAAACAAAATTTACAAAACCTGATGGTATATATATATAGTAATTTAAAAATATATATAGATAAAACTATATTTGAGTTACTTATAGAGAATATATAGAGAGTATAAGTTACTTTAGAGTGAATTAGGATAAGTTTAATCATTGAAAATTTAGTTGATTTCCATATAGAGTATCTGGAATAGGGCATCTCATGAGACTGGGGAGTCATTTATCCCAATAACCGGTTTAAGAAGTTATATTTAAAAGTAAAAAGTTTGTTAAATAAAATAGTATAAACATAAAAAATCGTAGAGATAGAAAGAGTAAAGAAGATAAAAACTATATAAAAAAACTGAGAATTATTAAAATATAGAATTATTGTTATATTCTGCACGCTCTGGCAAGTTCTTATAACAATCTATTCTAATTTATTTGTGTTCTTATAAAGGCTTATATATGCAAAAAGATATTTTTATTTGTCTCTTTGGAATTTGAACGATTATTGTATGAGTAAACTGACTTTTAACCCCTAACATATTAATAAATAATAATATATTAATTAAATAATTATTATATTTAATATATATAGTAATAACTATATTAAATATTAATATATAATATAATATATATAATATTTAGTGTGTGTGTGTGTGTGTATTTTGTGTTTAGTTGTTATGTGGCAAGTGTTAGTAGTATAAAGTGTTTTTATATAATTTAAAAACTAAGATTGGAGCCTTCAATATCCGCATAATGAATATCATGCGGCTTCTCATCGAGTACAACGATAAGGCACTTACGTCCCCCTCTGTCACCATTCTATCGATCACCCTAAAAAATAGAAGGTCAAGTTAAACAAGATAATATTAGCGGAAGGCTCGATCCGTTAATTGTATAATACAGAGGGGTAAAGACGAATAGTCACCCACCCCGCGCAATCTATCACCTTTAAAGCCGATAGCTAACCCCACAACTGAATCCATCGTCTACTCTCAGTCGTTTCGTACTTACCTATATATAATTAATTAATCATATATAATATTAAAATAATATAATATATATAATAATATATATATCTTAATTATATTATATATTATATAATTAATATATTATATATATTAATATAATATTATTAAAATTTAATATAATATTATTATATATATATTATATTAATATATATATAATATTTTCCATTTACACATAAATAAAAAAGAAACTATAAAAACTAAATTTATATTTCTTATGCTTAAAAGATACAAAGAAAATTTATAAATAATCTAACATCTAATATATTGAAAATAATTATAAATCAAATATATTAATTATATTATGATTCTAATTTTTTTTATATTTAAATTTCTTGTTCTTTATCTTAGAAAACTAAATTATACAGGCTACGTTTTTAAGTTTCTAATTTATTTTAATTTATAATAGTAACTGGATAATAATATTAAATATTATTAATGAAAAATATTATACTATTTAATATATATATATATATAAGATATATTATATAATATATATATATATAATTATATATTATAATAATATATATATATAATCAAGTATATTGCATTAATATAATTAGATCATAAAGCTAAAACTAACCAACACCGTAAATGAAGTACACCGCAATGTATAATACAGTTGTTCTGTATTAACGAGTATACTACCTTACGCCTCTTAAGGTCGTGAACGATCCGATGGACTTACGCATCATCCCCCTCTACTAGTCCCCCATATTAACCACGTACTTAACTCATATTAATATAATGTTTCCTTATGTAACATTATCAATTATACAGTGTGCTTCAGTAAGCATTTTGACAGTAGATACTAAGTCCCTCGTCGATAATTAATGCCAACCCTAGTAAGGAACCGAGAGACTCATACCACTTCGCATAACTCAATAATCTAATACTTATTACTATTACTATATATATATTATTCTCAATTATATATAAATCAATAAAACACAACTTTACCACTCACACATAAATTATACTCACCACCCCAAAATCATCAACCCACTACCCCCTATCCTCAACTACTACCTCACTACTAACTCCCAAATTCACACACACAACACAACACACACATTACTCACACACACAAATATTAATATTTCTAACTTATATTATATATATAATTAATATATATATTAATATATAATAATATATAATAAATAATTAATATATTTAAATATAATATAATATATATATATATAATATATACTTTAAGTTAATTAATAATATAAAAATAACATTATAATGATAAATAAAAACTAAAAATTATTTAGCGAGTCTCACATAAAACTAAAAATAAAAATTAAAATAATACTATCCAAGTCTTAAATATCCTTGTGTTAATAAGCAATTAATTTAATTAATTAATTTTTTTTTATATTAAATTTTATTCTTTATAATGCATTTCACGATTCTTTATTTTACATATAATACCTCTATATATGACTCAAACTTTTAACTTACAATATAACTCTTTTAAAAGTCTCTTGCATAAATTACTTCCACTAATTATTGCTAATATTCATCCATATACTAATATAATATATATATATTATATTATATATTAATAATTATTATAAATATATATATATATAATATTAATGTAATTTAATATATTTAATAATAATAAATAATATTATATATATAGTATTATTTAATATTAATATATATATATATATGATATCAATATTATATATTTATATCATATATAATTATAAATATAATATTAATATATTATTAATATATATTATATATATATAGATAATAATATTAAACTATATAACTATATATACATATTATATTAATATTTAATTATAATATAATTATTGAGTTATAAAGTATAAATAAAATTTATAATTTAGTATCAATAATAAATACTATGATTACTAAATATATAGTTTATTTAGTAATTATAGAGATATAATCATACATTATAAACTTTACACATTATGTAGTAAACTGTTTATTTTTTTATTAACATATATTAACAAGGTTCTAACACACCACGGTAGCCTACCCTATTTCAATAGAGAGGAACTTATCTAATGTAAATACTTACTTGAATATAATCCGGTACTAGAAAATACAACCCTTATGTACCTCAATGCTCAATCTAGCCTAATATCGTAGCCTGTGAAAAGTTGACACGCCTAATCCTCAACATCAATTACACTTAACAACTATGCCTATTGTAAAATTAATATAAAAATATTTTAAAGTGAGAATTAAGCTATACATATCTAGTGATATGTTAAATATAAAGGAAATTATATAACATTATTCATAAAAGACATATTTATATCATAATCTAAAACTATTTAATAAAATTAATAGGTGCAAATAATATAGCCTACACAGATAATAATACATAATATATAATTATATATATACTATTTATTAATATAATTAATATATATTATTATATTATTATATATATATATATTATATATATAATATATTATATATTAATATATATATATATTAACTATATATATATAATATATAATATAGTAAATAGATTATAATAAAAAGATATATAATATAATTATATATATATATTATATTACTTAAATATAATATATTAATAATTCATATAATATATAATATAGTATATATAAGATACAAAGAAAAATTATTTAAGTACACATAGAGTAGATAAATTTGCCTAGATTTAACTGACTATTTATAATCATAAAGCACATAATATATATCCTCTCTATATAAGGAACTCAGAACATACCCTAATACTAATTCAGTATAAAAATAAATAATAAAATAACAAGTTTTTTTATTAAAAAATTCTGTCATTTACTTCTTCTACTTTATCATTCACCGCTATATATAATAATATATAATATATATATAGTATATAATTTATATAATATATTTATATTTATATATTAATATAGATATATTAAAATAATTAATATATATATATATAATATATTTAATTAATAATATAATATTATAATATATATATATATATCTTAAAATAATATATAAATATATTAAATATATATAATAATATATTATTAATATAATATAATATATTAATATATATAATATATATTATAATTAATACGTTAAGTATCATGACAAGGGTTTTCATAATCATCCTCTCAAAATATAACTTTTTTTTATACTCCACTATTACCTATAAATTTATATACCTGATAATAGTTCACATATTAATATTATTAAATAACAAATAATAATAATTAATAAATAATTATTAATAAGATACAATTAAATAAATAAATATAAAAGAAATTAATAATAAAAATAATATAAATAATTAATGAAATAAATAATAATAATAAATAGTTAAATCATTTTTTAATGTAAACATATATATTATCTAATTATAATGGGTATATGATAAAACATATGGGATAGAGCTGCAAGTCAAAGTACTAAAACTTCTATATATTACATGTCAAAATAAAGAGTTTAATACTATTACATATTACATACATGGTTATAATAATATAAAATTTAAACCATTAACTAATTTAAGTTTCCAAGTTCAAATGATAGCACTAAAATTATTATCACTCAATATAGGATTAATATAATATTAAGATTATGTATTAAATATTTAAATAAACTAATGAAAGCGACACAATCTATGAAAAACGACTTGTTAATTAGGCAAGGATTCATTCTCCTTAATGATAATAATTATATATATACATTATGTATTGTGTTATTTTATTACTCCAATATCATTAATCTCATTATGTCTAAACTCTCTGCCTATATTCAATCACCTAATAATCGTATTTAGCTAAGTTGAGCTCTTATTCTACCTAAGCTAAATTAGGTCAAGAAACTTATTACTAATACTAATAAGAAATGATCACATAAACCTCCTAAGTTTCTCTTAACTACCAATCTTTTACATCTCTATTAAGTACTACATCTGCAAATCCCCTTTCCTTACTGAAAACCGATTCTGAATCATATGTAGTACTATATTCTT
>JABUQX010081749.1:7500-27122 GCA_015478945.1 Trachelipus rathkii
TTTCCCGGCGGTAAATGCCAAGTCCTACTTGTTTGAAACAGGAAGTTTCTGGGAGTTATATTATGGAACAATTTGTAATATTTAATTTATATTTCATTTTACCTACACTCTGCCTTATATATTATCCATGCAAGACAAGGGATTCCGCGAACCTCCACCTTAGACAAGGGATTCCGTGAACCTCCACCTTAGACAAGGGATTCCGGGAACCTCCACCTTAGACAAGGGATTCCGGGAACCTCCACCTTAGACAAGGGATTCCGGGAACCTCCACCTTAGACAAGGGATTCCGGGAACCTCCACCTTAGACAAGGGATTCCGGGAACCTCCACCTTAGACAAGGGATTCCGGGAACCTCCACCTTAGACAAGGGATTCCGGGAACCTCCACCTTAGACAAGGGATTCCGGGAACCTCCACCTTAGACAAGGGATTCCGGGAACCTCCACCTTAGACAAGGGATTCCGGGAACCTCCACCTTAGACAAGGGATTCCGGGAACCTCCACCTTAGACAAGGGATTCCGGGAACCTCCACCTTAGACAAGGGATTCCGGGAACCTCCACCTTAGACAAGGGATTCCGGGAACCTCCACCTTAGACAAGGGATTCCGGGAACCTCCACCTTAGACAAGGGATTCCGGGAACCTCCACCTTAGACAAGGGATTCCGGGAACCTCCACCTTAGACAAGGGATTCCGGGAACCTCCACCTTAGACAAGGGATTCCGGGAACCTCCACCTTAGACAAGGGATTCCGGGAACCTCCACCTTAGACAAGGGATTCCGGGAACCTCCACCTTAGACAAGGGATTCCGGGAACCTCCACCTTAGACAAGGGATTCCGGGAACCTCCACCTTAGACAAGGGATTCCGGGAACCTCCACCTTAGACAAGGGATTCCGGGAACCTCCACCTTAGACAAGGGATTCCGGGAACCTCCACCTTAGACAAGGGATTCCGGGAACCTCCACCTTAGACAAGGGATTCCGGGAACCTCCACCTTAGACAAGGGATTCCGGGAACCTCCACCTTAGACAAGGGATTCCGGGAACCTCCACCTTGGACAAGGGATTCCGGGAACCTCCACCTTCGACAAGGGATTCCGGGAACCTCCACCTTGGACAAGGGATTCCGGGAACCTCCACCTTAGACAAGGGATTCCGGGAACCTCCTTCTTAGACAAGGGATTTCGGTGAACGTCTCCACCTTGAGACAAAGGGGATTTCGGGGAACCTTCCACCTTGAAGACAAGGGATATTCCGGAACCTGCCACCTTAGACCAAGGATTCCGGGGGAACCTCCCACCTTAGACAAGGACTTTCCGGGGGGAAACCTCCACCTTAGACAAGGGATTCCGGGAACCTCCACCTTAGACAAGGGATTCCGGGAACCTCCACCTTAGACAAGGGATTCCGGGAACCTCCACCTTAGACAAGGGATTCCGGGAACCTCCACCTTAGACAAGGGATTCCGGGAACCTCCACCTTAGACAAGGGATTCCGGGAACCTCCACCTTAGACAAGGGATTCCGGGAACCTCCACCTTAGACAAGGGATTCCGGGAACCTCCACCTTGGACAAGGGATTCCGGGAACCTCCACCTTCGACAAGGGATTCCGGGAACCTCCACCTTGGACAAGGGATTCCGGGAACCTCCACCTTCGACAAGGGATTCCGGGAACCTCCACCTTAGACAAGGGATTCCGGGAACCTCCACCTTAGACAAGGGATTCCGGGAACCTCCACCTTAGACAAGGGATTCCGGGAACCTCCACCTTAGACAAGGGATTCCGGGAACCTCCACCTTAGACAAGGGATTCCGGGAACCTCCACCTTAGACAAGGGATTCCGGGAACCTCCACCTTAGACAAGGGATTCCGGGAACCTCCACCTTAGACAAGGGATTCCGGGAACCTCCACCTTGGACAAGGGATTCCGGGAACCTCCACCTTCGACAAGGGATTCCGGGAACCTCCACCTTAGACAAGGGATTCCGGGAACCTCCACCTTAGACAAGGGATTCCGGGAACCTCCACCTTAGACAAGGGATTCCGGGAACCTCCACCTTGGACAAGGGATTCCGGGAACCTCCACCTTCGACAAGGGATTCCGGGAACCTCCACCTTAGACAAGGGATTCCGGGAACCTCCACCTTAGACAAGGGATTCCGGGAACCTCCACCTTAGACAAGGGATTCCGGGAACCTCCACCTTAGACAAGGGATTCCGGGAACCTCCACCTTAGACAAGGGATTCCGGGAACCTCCACCTTAGACAAGGGATTCCGGGAACCTCCACCTTAGACAAGGGATTCCGGGAACCTCCACCTTAGACAAGGGATTCCGGGAACCTCCACCTTAGACAAGGGATTCCGGGAACCTCCACCTTAGACAAGGGATTCCGGGAACCTCCACCTTAGACAAGGGATTCCGGGAACCTCCACCTTAGACAAGGGATTCCGGGAACCTCCACCTTAGACAAGGGATTCCGGGAACCTCCACCTTAGACAAGGGATTCCGGGAACCTCCACCTTAGACAAGGGATTCCGGGAACCTCCACCTTAGACAAGGGATTCCGGGAACCTCCACCTTAGACAAGGGATTCCGGGAACCTCCACCTTAGACAAGGGATTCCGGGAACCTCCACCTTAGACAAGGGATTCCGGGAACCTCCACCTTAGACAAGGGATTCCGGGAACCTCCACCTTAGACAAGGGATTCCGGGAACCTCCACCTTAGACAAGGGATTCCGGGAACCTCCACCTTAGACAAGGGATTCCGGGAACCTCCACCTTAGACAAGGGATTCCGGGAACCTCCACCTTAGACAAGGGATTCCGGGAACCTCCACCTTAGACAAGGGATTCCGGGAACCTCCACCTTAGACAAGGGATTCCGGGAACCTCCACCTTAGACAAGGGATTCCGGGAACCTCCACCTTAGACAAGGGATTCCGGGAACCTCCACCTTAGACAAGGGATTCCGGGAACCTCCACCTTAGACAAGGGATTCCGGGAACCTCCACCTTAGACAAGGGATTCCGGGAACCTCCACCTTAGACAAGGGATTCCGGGAACCTCCACCTTAGACAAGGGATTCCGGGAACCTCCACCTTGGGACCCAAGGGGATTCCGGGAACCTCTAACCTTCGATCAAGGGATTCCGGGACCCTTCCACCTTTAGACAAGGGATTCCGGGAACCTCCACCTTAGACAAGGGATTCCGGGAACCTCCACCTTAGACAAGGGATTCCGGGAACCTCCACCTTAGACAAGGGATTCCGGGAACCTCCACCTTAGACAAGGGATTCCGGGAACCTCCACCTTAGACAAGGGATTCCGGGAACCTCCACCTTAGACAAGGGATTCCGGGAACCTCCACCTTAGACAAGGGATTCCGGGAACCTCCACCTTAGACAAGGGATTCCGGGAACCTCCACCTTAGACAAGGGATTCCGGGAACCTCCACCTTAGACAAGGGATTCCGGGAACCTCCACCTTAGACAAGGGATTCCGGGAACCTCCACCTTAGACAAGGGATTCCGGGAACCTCCACCTTAGACAAGGGATTCCGGGAACCTCCACCTTAGACAAGGGATTCCGGGAACCTCCACCTTAGACAAGGGATTCCGGGAACCTCCACCTTAGACAAGGGATTCCGGGAACCTCCACCTTAGACAAGGGATTCCGGGAACCTCCACCTTAGACAAGGGATTCCGGGAACCTCCACCTTAGACAAGGGATTCCGGGAACCTCCACCTTAGACAAGGGATTCCGGGAACCTCCACCTTGGACAAGGGATTCCGGGGGAACCTCTGACCTTCCGACAAGGGATTCCGGGGGGGACCTCCACCCTAGACAAGAGATTCCGGGAACCTCCACCTTAGACAAGGGATTCCTGGAACCTCCACCATAGACAAGGGATTCCGGGAACCTCCATCTTAGACAAGGGATTCCGGGAACCTCCACCTTAGACAAGGGATTCCGGGAACCTCCACCTTAGACAAGGGATTCCGGGAACCTCCACCTTAGACAAGGGATTCCGGGAACCTCCACCTTAGACAAGGGATTCCGGGAACCTCCACCTTAGACAAGGGATTCCGGGAACCTCCACCTTAGACAAGGGATTCCGGGAACCTCCACCTTAGACAAGGGATTCCGGGAACCTCCACCTTAGACAAGGGATTCCGGGAACCTCCACCTTAGACAAGGGATTCCGGGAACCTCCACCTTAGACAAGGGATTCCGGGAACCTCCACCTTAGACAAGGGATTCCGGGAACCTCCACCTTAGACAAGGGATTCCGGGAACCTCCACCTTAGACAAGGGATTCCGGGAACCTCCACCTTAGACAAGGGATTCCGGGAACCTCCACCATAGACAAGGGATTCCGGGAACCTCCATCTTAGACAAGGGATTTCGGGAACCTCCACCTTAGACAAGGGATTCCGGGAACCTCCACCTTAGACAAGGATTCCGAACGTCCACCTTAGACAAGGGGGATTCCGCGGAACCTCCACTTAGACAAGGGATTTCCGGGGAACCCCCTCCACCTTAGACAAGGGGATTGTCCGGGGAAACCTCCAACCTTAGAACAAGGGGAATTCCCCGGGGGAGCACTCCACCTTAGACAATGCTTTCATCTCCCTAGCCTGGTTACAAGACAAACAGTAATCCAGCGTAAAAAAAATATCATACCATTAGCAAACATCAGAAAAGTTAATTTGACTTCATTAATACTTCAGAAGTAGAAGTAATTCTATAAAGATGACATTTATAAAGGCTTTGCAAGTCATTAAAGAAGAACCCCTAGGCACACACACTCAATATATATATACGTAATAGGTATATATATATATATATTATATATAATATATAACTCTTATATACTATAATATATAGTCAATAATATATAATAATATTATATATTCTATATATATATATAATAATATTATATATATAATGTATATGATATATATATATAATATATTATACGTATATATATATATATACTATAATATATGATATATATATGATAGTTTGGTTGACGTAAAGTAGCAGCACATAAATTAATTTCGTTTCGGGTAAATCGCTTGGTTCGCCAATATTATTGGAAAACGATTTGTGGAAAATAATTCAACTTCCGGCAGTTTTATTTCGGGTTCTCCGTTGAAATGCCACAAAGCAGAACCAAGCGTTGTAGTATTTTTCCCGTGGTAGGTATTCAATATATTAATATCAATAATGAAATAATAATAATGATGTAATAATAATAGTATATAATAATAAATAATAATAATAAGATCAATAAGTAATAATAAATAAATAATAATAATAATAATAATAATAAATACATAATAATATAATAATAATATAATAATAATAAATAATAATAAATAATAAATAAATACAATAATAATAATAAATATTAATAATAATAATACTAATAATAATAATTAATAATAATAATAAGTAATAATAATAATAATAATAATAATAATAATTAATAATCTTCATTAATATCAACTCTGGGGTAAGTCCCTGAGGACAGAATTTTCTCAAGTATTGTTTGTTAAGTACATAATTGGTAAGGTATAATTTTGGTATTTTTACTCTTTCCTTCTAAATGTATATCTTTCAACATAATTTTTATATACTTCTTTAATTCAAAATAACTGAAAAAATGTCGGGGTTTTGGAAAGGTGATTATTTAGGGGGGTGAGGAGTGGCAACATTAGTAATTTTAAAGTCCGATTTTTTTTTTTTGGAATAGTTTTACAACTACAGCAATAGGTTTCAAGCCTAAAAGATCAACTTTCAGGACTGCGACACTTTTCTACAGGGGTGTTCACATAAACGTCTTTTGAAAAATAAAAAATAAGAAGCAAATTTTAGGACTCGATATCTATGGTGAGCAAACATATTATTGTTTAAAATTTTACCTAAATTAAATTACTATATTGTAAGTAACTTCATATTATATATTAAGCTTGAGCCTTAAGTGATATGATGGAGCATAACAAAGGTTATAAAAAATTCATTATTTTTATGCACTGCTATGAGCTTATTGCTTGTTGTAATACATACTTTTCTGGTGATTATAATATTATAGTATCATGTGGCTACTTGGTACCAATAAAATATGTGCTAGAAATGTTACCAACTCTTCAATGGTCCTCGCGAAATGTGATTTTTTTTTGGACATAATTTCATTACTTTTCATCCAATAAATATAAAATAAAAGGCAACAGGTTTCAATTAGAAGTTCTAAAACTTCAATTTCGAGTTTTTTTTTTTTTTTTTTTTTTTTTTTTTTTTTTTTTTTTTTTTTTTTTTTTTTTTTTTTTTGTTTCTCTTTAACCAGTTGTTTCCAGTGGCAATTTAGTGTCAGACTTGAGTATCAACTGCTAATATATTATAAAATTATTCCACGGATTGATGAAATTCTAAATAAAAACATTTAATATTAATTCTTCTAAATACTATAGCTTGAAAGGAAAAAAATATTAGTTTGTTTATTTTTTTGGCAATTTTGCTTTTAAATAACTTTTCCAAAAATAAATTGCCAAAAGTAAACAAACCAATTATTTTCTTTGGCCTTTTGCAATTGTTTAGAAGAATAACCCTTATTAGTTATAACATTTAATTCGTTATAATTTTTTTATTAAAGGATGTTTTGAAATAAGTCTATAAAGAATTTAAAGAAAAATATATTTCGTATTTTTTCTTTTCTTAATATTATTTGCTTTTTTTTATTTTTTTAACAAAATTCAACTTTTTGGGCGGAGACTTTATAGGTTGGACAAAAGGCGTCTTACAGTGGAATTCAATTGAGTTAATGAAAACTTTGGCATTAAAAATTTCAAGTAAACTGGTTTGTTTTGATTTTTAAGAAAAGAAAGTTTTCAACGATATTTATTTTTTCGAAAATTTTTGAAATTTAATAATGTTATAATAATCGAATTTTTCAAAATTTATAACATCAAATTAGAGAAGTAATATAATAGAACATTTTAACTTAATCATTACAAAGTCAAGATAACCTAATCAAAAACTGGTCGGTAATGGATTGAGAAATTTTGACGGTTCTTTTGGGTCATTTGTTGGAAATTCTTTTCGTGGTTGTAAAAATCAAAAGAAATTGCTTACTTTAACTCTCTAACGTAAAATGTAGTGGAGGGAACACTTCCAAAATCTGAATAATATTTTTTTCTTCTTTTATTAATTTTATTCACACTGGAATTTATTTTTGATGTCAGATATCAAATTATCTTTTGATAAAAGAAGCTAGATATAGAGAAACCCTCAATGGGGCACAACAATTGCCTTAAAAGGGGTGTAACCCATTCTCATGCGCTTTTTGAGCAAAAAACCGGGGTACCCATGCTCCGCACTGTTTCTTAAGAGGCATACGCATTTGGCTCTCCTTTCCACTATACAAACCGAAATAATAACTTTTTTGTTTTCAAACGGTTCAAAAACTAAAATATCCAATACTATAATAACTCAAAAGCCTTAAAAAATGGCAAAACAAAAATTCCTAATCAGGACCAGAATAAACATCACAATCAATTCAAAGTTACATCGAACATGTGTTTCCGGTCCCGCCGTACCCGTTATTGCAGAGTATTAAAGAATATAATAACCAAAATATACTTAAACCACTCGATCCCCTAAATACATACCGGGGGTTTTAAAAAAAAAAGGTTCTGGAAACCCAATAAAATAATAAAAATTCCAATGAAAACCCATGCATCATTACAAGTCCGCTTGCATAATTGTCCTAGATATCTATATAAGTGGGGAAGGAAACAATAGGACTCCAACCGAGAAGAAAGCACCAGCATCGAACATGGATCTATTAACCATGACAATCAAAACTTCAGAGCTATTTGGACAAATCCCACGAGGAACAGAAGTTCCAGACGGAATCAGCAGCCATCTTTGGCAAGTGGTTCAACCTATATCAGCATAAACGTATTAGTGAAGACCAACTTTGAAGGAAACATCGGAGCAGAATCCTAGCTGGCATAAAAAAATAGTAAAATAACTAAATAAACCACGAGGTAAGGAAGTAAAAGCATAGAACAATTTACCCAAAAATTTAATGAATTTCAAATAACAAATATTATAAAAAAGATACGCTAAAGAAACGAAAAAACCTACAACGCATCCAGAAATAACAGATGAAGCATCCAGTTCCAAGACGTGGGTCCCCCTCGGGTATCAGTAATTTTAACGCTTGTAATATTCACCTGGAAGAGGCGAGTGGTCTGATGGCCGGCGAAAGCTCGTGTTAAAATAGTAATAAATTTTTTAAATAAAAAATTTGATACATTCTTGAGATGTATTGAATTAATTTAATAAACACAGGTATTGTTAGAGAAAAGGTGTTGTCGTCCTATCAAAGGGGGCATTGTTATTTCAATAAATATAAAATAATTGCTTTTTAAATTAACTTTAAAATTCTAGTCAAAATACACAGTCACACACACACACACATATATATATATATATATATATATATATATATATATATATATATATATATATATAATATATATATATATATATATAATATATATATAATAGTATATATATCTAATATATATATATATATATATATAAATATCTCCTAAACATTCAAATAAACTAATTCCAGCTAAGGTTTTCTACTAGTTCCCATATCGTGCTTTCTTACCCTTATAATAAAGGTTATACTATTGCTGATCTCCTCCAATCTTTCGGAACTAACTAAACCCAACACACAAGGTTTGTCACACATTTTCCATATCAAATTATAATTTCTTGATCATTCCACCAGTAACTCCGTTTATACAAGCTGATTAACCTTTCTTCAACTTTATCACTCTACCTATTACCTGCTTCCTACTAAATACCTTATTCACAAAATACCTACTTCTTTTTAAGCATCAAACTCACATATATTTACTATTACCTCTTCATTACTGCTAATATTATGAAGATTTTCAAAGTCTTCCTGCCTCACTCTCCTTATGTTCATATTTTATCAGACACGAATGCACCATCTGTATTTATTATGCCATTAAGATTCCACTTACTCTCTTTTCTAACTATTCGTTCTTCCTTTCAGAACAGCTTCCTATTCCATTGTGGGACTCCATTCATTCCCCTTTCAAGCTGTTCATTTACCTCTTTCACCTCTTTCGTATGCAACTTTTGCACTTGCTTTTTTTTCTTCATTATATATTCCCATACACTTTTCTTTCAAAACTCAAAAGTTGCTTTAAGCACATTCAACCAAGCTTCTTTTTACTTAAAACCACTCCCTATTGACATTATTACTTCTACTTTAGCACACCTACAAACTTCTCTCTCACAACAAACAAACGTTTCCATCATTTTTTTCCAGATTTGTTTAGTTTCAACTTGTCCACATTCAACTGACATATTTGCATATGCTCTCATACTTTTCCTTTTAATCCTGTTCACTTAGCTTTTCACTCCTAATTAGCCCCACTTTATTCTTTTTTGTTTTTCCTCTCCATTCATAACAAAACTAGCATAATTTAATATAAAAAAAAAACTAAATAAATATTTTATATTCCATCCCAAACCTCGCCTCTGATTTAACATCCATCACATACTTCAACTTATACTTCATCAACAAAAGAAAATCAATCATACTTTTCACTTCTATACCATCGAAGAAGGTATTACGTACACACACATATCTCTCTCCTCAAAGAAATCAATCACCTTCCTACTCATATTCTCCCGCAACCCCAAACGCACCAGTGGTAGCCATGACGAAAGTGAAGGAGCACTGGAACGGGGATTCCAGGAACCTCAGGCTCCTTCCTGAGACATTTTCCTGCACCTATCCGCGGGGCTACCTTCCTGGGTACTTTTCATGTCTAGCGTTTCGCCCTGGGGGTCTCCCCAAAGGGACCACATATTCCTGTACATTCGCCATGTACGTACGTGAGTGTATTTAAGCCTAACCATATGCTCATGTACTTTCATGAGCGTTTTCCCCCCTACCTCCCTTTGTTCTCCCCTTCGCCCTTTCTTCTATCCTATGATGTCATCACACAGAAGTAAAGGATTCCTGGAACGGACTTCCAGAACCCTCAGGGTCTTTCCTTAGGCATTTTCCAGCACCTACCCGGTGTGGGCTACGTTTCCTGTAATTACTTTTCAACATGTCTGGCGTTTTATACACTGGGGTTAGTACCATACTTTAACTGGTGGTAACTACCCAATACAGTTCAATATCGCCATGTACGTGGGTGACAGTATAGTTTATGCTGACCAATATGTCATTGTTAACTTTCAATGACCGTTTTTTTTCCCCCTAACCCCTTGTTCTCCCGCTACTCCCTTTCTTCCAGAATATGACGTCATCACCTGGATGTTTTTTAGGATGTTGTACGTGGCGCAGCTACGTACATGAAAGTAGCTGAGCTACTTTCATGAAAGTAGCTGAGCTACTTTCATGAAAGTAGGCTGAGCTACTTTCATGAAAGTAGCTGTGCTTATATCCTTTGACGTCACCACAAGTGTTTTTCATGAAAGTAGCCTATTTTAATGATGTTTATCAAGAAAAAAAAAAAAAACAAAAGGTGGTTTATGGCTGTTCGTTCTCGTCATCACAAGTGCTGGATGTATTTTAGGCCTAACCTCGTACTTTCAATGAGGTCTTAGAGTTCAAGAGTGTTCACGAAAGTAGCTGAGCCGCCTAATTGTGTTTATGGCGCGCGCATTGCCAGGCAGCCCGCACGGCTCATATATATAACTTATATTTAATATATTATATATATATATATATAGTATATATATATTATACTAATATATATATTATAATAGTATTATATATATATATATATTATATTATTATATATATATATAATATATATTAATATTATATTATATATATATATATATTATCAGAGTGAACGCAGTGGTAGGGGGGGGGAGAAAATTGTTTCCCGAATTTCGTCAACGGGAACACCACAAAGTGATCAGTCTTTGTAGACTTTTCGATGCCAAAGTTTGGGCACGATTAAGCATGTTAACCGCGAGCCGTTCAAAAAGTTTCAACAAAACTCGAATTTTTTGGAGTAGGCTAGCAGACGTTTTTGGGTCGTATCTCTGAAACTTCTCATTTATTTTCCTCATGATTTATGTCTCAAATCATTGGCAATATTGTTCTAGTAATTTAATTATTATATAACATATTTGTTTACTACTTATGACGAACCGCTATATAACAAACAGCCTTTTCATTTCAACGTGACTAGAACCTCTATTAACAAACTTAATGATAGTGAGAAATATTTAATGTTTTTCAAAGTATGAAATTAATTATGTTGGAATAAAATGATATACTATGTCCCCCCAAAAAAGCCAATTTTTATATGTTTATTTTTTTTTTTAAACATTTTCCTAACACAAATTTTAGCAAAGGATTTCCAAAAAACTGTATTCCTTTCGACCACTGTAGCTATCGTAAGTTTTTGAGATATGGATTTGTGTCTTCATCTGAAGGCTGGCAATATATTATATTAATATATATATATATATATATATATATATTAATATATATATATATATATATATATATATTATATATTTTATTATATATATATATATTATAATATATATATATTATAAATAGTTTGTTTTAAAAGTAAACAAATTACTAATATTAAGTTTAAATGATAATTCTTTAAAACTGAAATGTTCAAAATCTTTTCATCTTTAAGAAGTTTTCTCTTTGATACAAATAAAATGATGGCAAAATAGGCAGAGTAGATTTAGTTTACTTCGGCCTCGTTTGGATATTTAATTGGCCGTATTCTTAATTTCAAACAGTTTTCTTAACCGACTTTTCAAGCAAACTATTTTAATCTACTTATTAAAGAAATGTTGCAAGAATCCTAAAAACTGTAAAAACATTTTAACACAGTTTCGAATAAATCTTTGAAATTCAGATATTCCTACAAATAAAAACCTAATGAGTAGATATGAAACTTGGCGCGTCTTTATTATATAGAGAATAATTTTTCTTTGAAAAAGTTCAAAGAATGCCGAAATTTAATATAAAAAATGTTTAAATAATACTAGCTTATTCCCAAATAGGTTTCCTCGATATTTGTAATTTAAATATCGAGAAATACTCATTAGGTCAGAGATTAATTATATATGTTTACACATAGATATATAATATATATATATATATATATATAATATATAATTTATTATATATTATATATATAATATAATTATATATATTAGTAATATATATGAATTTATTAGGTTATATTCTGAGGGGGTTAGTTTATGTTTTTAAATATAAGTATACTATCTTATTACAGAATTATTTTTAACTATATTACCTGGATATTGTTTGGTGACCACAATATGTCGATGTTGCATCACTTGTATAAAATGAGGTAGATTCTTTTCCAATATTTAAAGATAGTTTAAAGCTTATGATTAAGGCAATAATATATATATTTTCGGCTAACAAAGTCGTTGATAAAGATCTGTATTCTTCCCAGCATTATCATTTAAACATATAGACAAAAGTTAGATAATTAAATATTCTTTGAGAGTATAAACTCAAAGACAAACTTAAACCAACGAGCATTATATTCTCGGTAACTGCTGCCCAATAATCAATATTTCTCTATAAAGAGTGAGTTCCACCTCTGAGTAATAAGACCTTTCAATATTCCAGCCCCACATGAGCCACCATACCATTTTTAAATATTCGAGTTTGTTTATTTATCTATGGACTCCTAAAAATACACTTATAAGATAACAATATATATACTATAGTCTATACTTAATATTAGTTATTCAGGTAGAATCCATATATTATATATTATGGGTAAGGATATATACTATATATAATATACTATATATTATATATACTTTATATATAAGTATATATAGTACTATTATTAATTTATATATTATAATATATTATATTAATTTAATATAATTAATATCATATATATATATAAATAATTAATTATATATTATATATATATATATATATAATATTATATATTATATATATATATATATTATTATTATATTTTATAATAATAATTAATTTATATTAGTATATTTACCAAATAATATATATAATATATAATACTATATATTTATATATTAAGCTTTTGTATTATATTTAAATATATATATATATATTTATAATATTATATATATAATATATTATTAGAGTTATTAACCTTTTTTTACTAAAATTACATACTTGAATATGTATATCTTTATATATCATTTTTACAATTATTTTAAAAGTGATTAAAATCCTAATGTGGCAGTATGAGTAGTGTTTTAATTTTAGTATTTAGATAAATTGCATAAATGTGTGCATACATTCTTAATTATAATATATCTAGTGAGAACCGTTGCTCCATGAAATGGAAAAACATTGTTGTAGTTTATTATATATTTATATTATTGATGTATTAGTATTATTATTTGATTTTATTACGTAATATTAGTGTATATATTTAGTTTTATACTTTTATTGTTATTATAATACAAACCAACTATTTTATTATCTTATTTATTAATAATAGTTAATATATATAGTTTTATGTAGAGTAGTAGAACTGTATGAGCATTATTGTTGAGTACATGTATATTATAATATATAGGGCCGATAATGATATAACCTATAATATAATCTCTTCCATTAGCTATTTATATTTATAATAGCCTCATTACAATTATTATTTATGTTATACTAAAAAGAAATACATAATTACTATAATATAAAGAATTATGAGAATAGTAATTTTGATAACATATTTTTTACGCGTGTGAGTAAAGTTTATTGATTTTATTACATTTAAATTTCTATGATTTTGAGAGAAAAAGAAACTATTAAAGCTTTTTACTTAAACACAATAACTAATATAATATATCATATATATATAATATTATTAATATTATATATATATATATCCATAGTAATTGTAATAACTAGTCTTCAACGTATATACCACGCCTGAATAGTATGATCAGACTATTCCACACCGTTATATTGCTTATAATATATATTATACCTATGGCCAAGCCGTCTAAGAAAGCCCAAATCGCAATCCCATCTACCAAAAACACTATAGCTAAACAAGGGATATAAGGGTTAAAAATCACCGTTTATTTTGGAATCCTATTGATAAAAATTTTTTGGATTAGGAATATAATTTTTAATAAACAGAAATAAAAGCATAAACACACGTTTAGTGTTTTTTTGAATTAAATTAGGCTGAGGTAACCAATAGTAAATATCTCATTCCTGTAATTGCCAAACAATCACCATCTCTATTCACACTCTAGCTCAGTTCCGCTCCTCTCGAATCTACATACTCTCTTCATCTCAACTGACCCTTTCACCCACCCCACAACGCTCCTCCGGCCCTCCACCCTCACCCCTGCACCGGTTTCTGCTACTGCTTTACGATCTCTCGAACCACAGGCCCGTTCGTCGTTCGTCTATTAGCAGTCAACAACCTCAAACCCGTCGCGTTCTATCTGCACTTTACTAGTCACAACCCCATATTCTTACTAAGGCCTCCACCCTCACCACCCCGGCTCACTCCCCACCTTCCATTAGCAACCCAATATATATCAAATTGGGAAATTATTTGAGACATATATTAGAGAAATACTGACGAAGTTTCTCCACAATAGATTGAATCGACCACCAATCATTAAAAGGTGCAGCTGCAACTCTGGGTCATAAATTCGAGTTTATTTGAAATAAACACATTGTAAACGGCTCGGGACGTTACATGCTCTAAATCAGTGCCCATAAACACTTTGGGCTTAATCGTTAAATGTCTTTAGTAAGACTGAATATTTGTTGGGTTGTTATTCCCAATGATTGAAGATATTTCTGGTAGAGAGGCAATTATTCTAAATCACACCAACACCCAAGCACCAACAATTATTACAATAAATACAAATGGGAAACCTCTATCTTGCGCTTAAATCCCAATATCCATAGATAAATACTATTATGAATAGTTAAAATAAAATTTGATATATAATTATTTAATATATACATTACATATATATTATTATAATATATATATTTATATTAATTATAAGTTGTTGAATATTATATTATTAACTATATTTATATATTATATTATACAATTAATATAATAATATATTAATATATATATTATTAATAGCTTTGAGTGCGATGTGATAGCCGAGGACGGCCATGCCTATGGAATTTGCGGCGGCCGCATTTCCCTTTATGGCGGTCTATAGCCTGGTACTTTTTTCTGTTGTTCACCATCATTGACCATCTGTATCATCTTTTCTTATGTGTAGCGTAGGGTTAGGCTCTATATCGGCAGTGTTGATGCGATTTCGCTCACTACCTGACAATTAGTCATTATACACTGTGCTAACATCTTTAAACACAGTCACAGATATATACTTCATGGAAATGTGGCGTACTTATTACCTTCTGAATGAGGCCGCTCTTTATACTGATGTTAGCCTCCGGGGCTTACTTTCATTGATATAGCCTCATGTAAACCTTTAAACTGAGTAGCTCAGCTACTTGTAATGACGAGCTGCCGCCTGAATTTAACAACACCTAAAGCATCCAGGTGAATGACGTCATATTTGGGAAAGAAGGAGTTTAGCAGGGGAGAACAAAGGGGTTAGGGGGAAAAGGTCTGAAAGTACATGCAGCAATGCTCAGGTAATACTAACACATCACCCATCGGACATGGCGAATAGAACATGTATTTGGGACTATACCCAGGGTAAAACTAATACTCAAGGTAAAACGCCAGTACATGAAAGTATACAGGAACGTGCCCACACCGGTAGGTGCTGGAAAAAATGGCCTAAGGAAAGACCTGAGGTTCTGGAAGTTCCTTCAGGAATCCATTACTTCATGTGTAGATGATCATTCATAAGGAATATAAAGGAGAAAAGAGGCAAAGAGAAGTAACTAGCAAAGGGGAGGGAGGGGGAAAAACGCTCATGATAGTAAATGTACATGTAGCATCATGGTTAGGCTTAAAATACCTTCACCGTATCGTACATGGCGAATGTACAGGAATATGTGGTCCCTTTTGGGGAGATCCCCAGGCGAAACGCTAGACTATGACCAAGTCACTCAGTACACGGTAGCCCCGGGATAGTCCTGGAGCTGAATGTTCAGAGGACTGAGGTTCTGAGAAAATCCCCGTTCCGTGCTCCTTCACTGTTCGTCAGTGGCTACCGAGAACTGGGTTGCGTTTGGGGTGCGGGAGAAATAATGAAAGTAAAGGAAACGTTGATTTCTATGAGGAGAGAGGAATATGTGTTGTCGTGTACGATCTATACGATGTATATAGAAGTGAAGAGTAGAAATGAGATTATATCTTTTGTATGATGAGATATTAAGTTGAACGTATGTGATGATGTGTAAATTAAGAGGGAGTTTGGGTGATATAGAAATATTTAGTTGTTTTTTTTTATATTATATTATGCTAGTTTTGTTTGAAAGGAGAGTAAACAAGAAAGAACAGTAATAATTAGTTTGGGGCTTAATTATGGTGGAAAGCTAAGTGAACAGGATTAAAAGGTAAAAAGTAAGGGTAGAAGATATTGCAAGTTGATGTCAGATTGAAATGGTGAAATTGTGATAGACGTAAAGAGGCAATCTGGGTGAAAAATAAGGAACATTGGATAGTGTGGTGGTTTGTTTTGAAGAGACTGGAAGTGAGATTGAGGGTGTTTGACCTATACGTAGTTATATAGTCATAAGGGGAGGTGGTATTTATAGTAAATAAAGAAATCATGAGTATTTAGAATGTTGCTTTGCACTTTGAGTTTTTGAAGAATTTTGGGAATATATAATGAGAGAAAAAAAAGACTAAGGGTGTTGCAAAAAGTGATTTACATACGAAAAATAGAGTGAAAGAGGTTGCAGCTTGAAAGGGGATTGAATGGAGTGTCCCACTGAATAGGAAGCTGTTCGCAGGAAGAAACAGATAGTATTAGAAAAGAGAGTAAGTGGAGATTTAATGGCATATAGTATTACTGGATGGTGCATTCTCGGTGATCTGTTAAAATTATGAACATAGTGAGGTGATGGCAGGAAGACTTTGAGTGATAATTATAGCAAGTAAATGAAAGGTATTTGAGTATATATGTGGAGTTGTTGAAGAACTTAGATGTAGGTTACTTTGTGATTAGTGTATTAGTAGGAATGCTGGTTAGGTTAAGAGGTTAAGTTGAAGAAAGGTTAAATCTGGTAAATAACGAGAAATTACATTGGTGTGATAGATCAAAGAAATTTAATAGAGTATTGAAGTATGTAAAATGTGTGACGAACCAATATGTATGATTGTTTGGGTTTTAGTTTAGTTCGAAGATTGGAGAGATCAGCAATAGTATATTACAATTATATAAGGGTAAGAAGATATGAGGAACCGTATCAACTATAGGGGAAGTTTATTGAATTTTTTAGGAGAGATCTTATTATTAAATTACAAATGAAATTTTATATTCCCTTATATATGACAAATATGAGAGGACGATATATTAAGTTGAATTAAACGTGTTAGCATAGCATTGTTATATTAATAATTATAGTAATTATATATGTGTTGTGTGTGGTGTGTGTGTGTTATATTTGACAGGAATGTAATGAAGTTTTCAAAAATAGTTATATATAATAATAATTGTGTATAATGCCCTTTGAGGACGCACTTCTTTAATATTGTTTTTTAATTATATAATAAAGACTCATCTTTAATTAAAAAATTTACAACTAGTTATTAAACAGAGCTTCGCACGGGCATAGCGACTCGGCCCTTCAGAGTGAATTGTATAAAATTACTGGTCTACGAAGCCATCGTCTTGGAACTGGAAGCTTCTCTGTTATATTGGTGGTGTAGTGACTTTTTTCGTTTACTTTAGCGAATCTTATTTATTATATTTTTTTGTTTGATGTAATTAAATTTTATTGTAAATTGTTAATTTTGTTAGGCTATATTAAGTTATTAACTATTTTTTAATTGCAGTAGGATCTTGTCATTTTTTTCTCTTATGTAAGGAATATTATCATAAGTACAAAGAGCATATTGGCCTATTTTGTATTCAATGATGTTGCAAATTCTACCTCTGTGGGTAGTCAAAGCTGATTTTGGAAATTTGTCAGGTTGAATAGATCAAATGTTCATTTACGCTGGTGCTTTTCTTCTGGTGAAATGTCTCAATTTGTTGTCTTCCATATCAGTATCTAGACAATTATGGCATGGCACTTTGGTATATCAAGTGTGTGATTGGGAATATTTTAATATCTAATGTCTTGGGTGTTTCAGCATTATTTTTTTTTAACGGTAACCACCATACAAAAGGAATGATTAATTGTATTTTGTATTTATATCTTCTCAATTCACAAATATCGTCTGTGTAATTATCAGTGTATATATCATGTTATATGAAAGATATTGGTCATAGTCTGTCTTATAACCAGGTTTGCTTGGGAACATAAATTTTTTTTTAAGGCTTTTGGAGAATTATATTACGTTTTTGGAATGATTTGTAGTTTTTGGAACCCGTTGGAAAACAAAAATTATTCGGTTTGTTATAGTGGAAGGAGAGGCAAATGCGTAGGCTCTTAAGAACAGTGCCGTGAGTATGGTCACCGAGTTTTTGTTGGGCTACTAAGTATGTAAATGGTACCAATATATATAATTTATTGTGCGATGAGGTTTCTATAACTCATTCTTTTATCAGAAAGATACTATTGATATTCAAGAACGTGGAATTCAGTGGAATAAATAAATATAAGACCGCAAAATTATTATTCAGGATTTTGGTATCTTATTGTTACATTTTTATAGAGAGTTAAGTAGAAGCATTTCTTTTGATTTCACACACGAAAGAATTTCAAAATGACAAAAGCCTCAAATTTCAATATACGACAGTTTTATAGGCTTATTTGACTTGTAACGATAATTACCACTGATCGCTATGTGGACAAGTTCAACTCTAATTTTGGAAATTCGATTTAACAGAATGAAAGATGTAACCATAAAATTTCGAAAAAATAAATATCGTTGAAAACTTTCTTTTCTTAAAAATCAAAACAAACCAGTTTACTTGAAATTTTTAATGCCAAAGTTTCATAATAATTGAATCACTGTAAGACGCTTTCAACTATAAAGCTCCCCTAAAAAGTTGAATTTTAAAAAATTATAGAAAAAAAAATATATTAATTAAAAATACGAAACTTATTTATATGCCATTTATTTTGAATGAACTTATTTCAAAACATCCTTTAATAAAAAGATATATATTAAATGTTATAACTAATTAAGGTTATTCTTCTAAACAATTGCAAAAGGCCAAAGAAATTGGTTTGTTTACTTATGGCAATTTATTTTTTGGAAAGTTCATTTAAAAGCAAAATTGCCAAAAAAATAAACAAACTAATATTTTTTTCTTTCTAAGCTATAACTTTTTGAATAATTAAATTAAATGTTTTATTTAAATTCATTCATGCCGTGGATAGATTTATAATATATTAGGCAGTTGATGTGAACTCAGGTCTGAAAACACCTAAATTGCCACTGGAAACA
>JABUQX010081750.1:0-15000 GCA_015478945.1 Trachelipus rathkii
TATATATATATATATATAATATAATATATATATATAATATATATATATCTATTAAATATTATATATATATATTAAAAATATAATTAATATATATATATTATATTATATATATATAATATATATATATTATATATATATATAATTTACTTCTCAGACAGCTTCAAAAAGATAATAAAGTACCTCTATAAAAAATATTCTCAAATTAAAAATTAATTATTTCTTTACACTTTCAATAATAAATATTCTTTTTCTCATGTAAAAAAAATGCATAAAAAACTATATAAAATGTATAAAATATATAAAAAAAGCTAGAGAATAAAAATAGTTATTCTTTTCTTCACCAAAAATACAATATAACTAAAATTTAAAAATTCGATTTTTTTTATTTTTAAATCTTTTTGAACTTTTTTTTTTTTTTTTTTTTTTTTTTTTTTTTTTTTTTTTTTTCTTAGTGTGAATAAAAACTTTTAGGAAAGAATTCAAGAAGAGGATTTTAAATGTACTTTGGCATAAATTTGCTCACGCAGGAATTAAATAAATTTTATATGAATATTCAAATTTAACCTTTTCAAGGTAAAATAAAAAAAAATAAAAAAAATCCTTAAAAAATATTTTTTTTTAAAAAGAAAAAAAATCAAAAGGGAAATTTGAGGAAAAAAAATGAAGTCAAAATAAAACGTAATAAAACGTAGCAAGTAAAACACTAATTAAAAAAGTGAACATTTTTTTTAAAAAAAAATAATAAAAATTATTCTAAGCATGAAATAAAATTAAAAAAAAAAAATAAGAGAAAAAATTCATATAAAAATTAAGTATTGATTCGGAGAAAAATTTTAACTTTAATCATTTATTCAGAAAAAAAAACTTCGTTCTGACTTTTTTTCATTCATTTTTTGTGAAGTTGGGAGATAGTGCATGAAATAGAAAAACTACACACCTATATATGCACACTCATACACAGACACACACACATTATATATATATATATATATATATAATATATTATAATATATGTATTATATATTATATATATATGATATATAATAGTATATATATATATATATATATAATACTATATATATGTATAATTATTAATATTACTAATATTATATCTATTATTTCTATAATATATATATATATATATCTATATATATAACTATATATATAAACATTATAATATACTATATACTATATATATTAAAATATATAATATATTATATATATATATATATATATAATCATATGATATATATATATTAATATATTATAATATATATATAATATATTATATATATATATACAGTGCGTATCCAGAAATTTTTTCGGGGGGGCCAGACAAAAATGTATATATATATTATTTATATCTATATATAATATAATTATAATATATATAATATATATTATATAAATATATATAGTATATAATAATATAAATATATATATAAATATATATATCTATATAATAATATATCTATTATTATATATATATATTATATATATAAGTGATGTACAAAATATTAAATTCCTAAGAAAAAAATGGGAAGAATTTATATGAATTACTAACATCATCTTACCTAAATTGTTAAAATTTAATCGCCTGACATGAGAGTGACCGAAGTCTGAGATAACATCTTCAATTTTTAGTTTCCAATATTTCGCAGTATTAATGAGGGCAATGGTCCAATATAGTTCTTTCATCTCCCAATAGTGGTTCTCAAGTAGGTTTTCAGAAGTCCTTAATGTTGAAAAAGCCTTCTTTCTAACTGAAGCCATTAAACACGAAAAGAATTCGCTAGTATTTGCAACAAGATTAAATATTTGAAATTGTGACTGCGAACAAGAAAACTAGTCCATTTAGTTTTTGGGTGACCTGGCTGTGATCCATTTCAACTCCAATACAATCCATTCTGCTTTGTACTAAATCTCATTGGGCTTTCGAGATCTCCTTGTAAAATATTACACACAATTTTTTATTTTCTCATATGGCACATTACCACCTGTTCGTATGACAAATTGCAAGGAAAATTTAAAAAACCTCTCTTAATGCTGATATTCAATCATCCAAAAAATGGTAATAAAAATGGGTGTGCGGATAATAAAGTCTGTGGTCGGAGTAGGAAAGTGGGTTGTATTTTTGGAAATTTGTCTAATTCTTGGTCCATAGCAATTGCAGTACTCAGTTCAGATTCAGATGCGCTTATACATTCTTCAAAAATCAGCCGAAATTCTAATGTTGCATTTTCTCTGATGGTTTCAAGTTGTAGTTTTAACTAAAGGACTTACAAGATTTGTTCCTGACAGCACGAAGTTTATATATTAAGTTTAACTTCTATATTATTATTACGGATAGATAATCTAAAAAATTTTTTAAGTGCTAGAAATTTGGAGTGGGGCATGGCCCCCTGTGCCCCCCCCCTAAATACGCCACATATAATTATATATATATATATATATATATATATATTATAATAATTAATATTTATATATATATAATATATAATATAATAAAATAATTATCTACTATATAATAAATATTATTATATATTAAATATATATATATATATATATACTATATATATATCATGAGGCGACTCTTGCACTCGTGCTACTCGTGCTTTGCACGAGTTATTATTAGCTGTGGTCGGTGGCAGCACGAGTTGACATTATAGAAACGACTCTATTTTTTGCAAACCTTATTAATCTGTTACCGATAATATTCTCTATTTCTTTTGTGAAAGTGGTCAACTAAATGAAATTATTACATAATAAATATTAAAAGATTATGCAAAATTGAAATGAAAAAGGGAATAGCCGGTATTAAATAACGCTTTTAACACATTTAAAAATAGCCCTAATCCGTGTCAAAGCAATTGGAGGATATCCGTAGATCAATGAATTTAGAGTAAAAAATCTATTTATAAATACTATTTTATAAATGATAGGTTTAAATCCTATACATAATAAATAATATTTTTATAGCAAAAAGTATTTAGTAAAACAAATAAAATAATAAAAATATTACTAAAAAATTAAAATTATAGAAAAAAAGAAGAGTAACTTGAAAGTATTATTAATAATCATAGAATCCACAATAGAAAACGATTAAATAAAAAAATGTTTTAATGGGAGCAACCTCCGGTATTAATTAATATATATTATATATATATATATATAATATATATATATATATATATATATATATAATATAATATATATATATATATAATATATACTATATAACTATATATATTATATATATATATATTTATATATATATATATATATATATATTATATATATTAATATATATATATATTATGATATATAATATATATATATATATTAATATAATATTATATATAGAGAGAGAGAGAGAGAAGAGAGAGAGAGAGAGAGGAGAGAGCACACGAAGTAGTAAAAAGTTACTGGAGTCTCCACTGATATATATATATATATTATATATATATATATATATATATATATATATTATATATATATATATAATATAAATAATATATATATATATATCATATAATATATATTAGAACTATCGTTATACAAAATATCGGAAATCTAATATAAAAAAAATCTCTGCGTGTAGATTATTGGTTTTTATTCTGCTAAAATTCCATGTCACTGCAAATCACACATAAACAGAATAAGAACAAAAATGTATAAAACCTAATGTTAGAAAATTACTAATCATTGCATAGATTTCATTTCTTCGTCCTATCTGAACATGGGTGATAATTAATAATAATAAATCAATAATAATAATAATAATAAAATAATAATAATAATCAATATAATAAATAATAATAATATATAATATATAATGAATAATAATAATAATAATAATGAATAATAATAATATAATAATAATAATATTCTACTAGATTATTAAATATATATATAATATGGTATATATTATAATATATATATATAATATATATTATATATATATAATTATATATATATAATATATATTATATATATACTATATAAATATATATATATATAGTATACATTATAAAATATAGTATAAAAAATATATATATATATATAATAATAATATACTACTATATACTTATATATAATATATATCATATATATATATATATATAATATATATTATATAATATAATATATAATATATACCGCTAATATATATATATATATATATATATAATTATAATTATATATATAATATATAATTATAATTATATATATATATATAGTATATATACATACCCATCACTAAACCATTCAAATTTCAAAATAATTATGCAAACAAGCCAACTGACAGACCTCAGCATTCTAGACTCCTTTTACAATGGCCACTCTCAATCCATCACCAAACACCGACATTAGTTCAAGTAATGTCTAGTAATCATTGAGAATGACAGTTTTAAATTTCTATGTGGATTCCTCAATAAGAACCATGTAACGGTTATAAGATAAGTATTACTCATTGTTTTACCTTTTATTAAAATAAATTCGGTATCTTCAATTCATTAAATTAAACATTTGTGCTATAAATAAATTCATTAAAATTTTAGATCTTGAAAATTAGAATGGAGTTTTCTCGAAGCGTTGATATTGTGTATAACGAATAAAGAAGTTTTAAAAAAGCCTGGCTCTTCTCTTCCTCATATATATATATAATATATATATAATATATATATCTATAATATATATATATATATATATATATATATAATATAATATATATATATATATACTATATAAATATATATATATAATATATATAAATAAATATAATATATATATATTATATGATATATATATATAGTATATATATATATATAATATATATATTAACTATATATATAGTATATATATATATATATATACTTATATATATAATATAATATATATATATATATATATATATATATATATATAAATATATATATTATATATATATAATATTGTTTTTCAATCATGTTTTTTAATACATGATTTTTTTTATATTAAAAAATGGAAAGTTATTGGACAAACTCTAATCCCATGATGAATAGGCAGTGCACCATTTGCTCATTCTTTTAATTTTACTTTAAGCATATAGATTTTAATTTAAAGGCATGAATGATACATTTTTATTGTTAAATACTAAGTTTATAAGCATCGTGTATACCGCTAACCGCCACACCTCTCACACCATCACACATACTACCTAACTACTACACCTACTAACACTATACTATGCACCTTACATATATATAGTTATATACTACTATCATACCCATACAATATATATAACTAACTTTAAGTACCTACTATATTACTCATACTACTCTATACTACTCACCTCACACACTACTATTATATAAACTACTATATATATGACCTAACCACTCTCATTCTCACATATACTACTACGTATAATATAGCCCTCACATATACTATATACTTATCTATATATACTATATATATACTATATATAAATAAATATATATATTATATTTAATATATATATAGTATATGATATGATAATATTTATATATGTATACTATATGTATAGATATATATATTATATATATATATATATTATTAGATTATATCTTATAGTATAATATATGTATATTCTTAAATTTATAGATTTAATATATTATTATATATGATTATATATAATACAGTAGTCATATACTATATTAGTATTATACTATATACTATATATATATATCGAAGCTATACATGACAAACTAATAGAATAGGTCGGTTTAAAAAGCATTTATAGTGAAAAGATTATGTTACACATATAATTTAAATGTTAGGATACTAGGCAAGAAGACTGCTCCGGCTAGTGGGATATAGGGTCTCAGGTCGGAGCCAAAAAATTGTAGGCCGATTTTATCCGCGTCCGCCAAATTCATCGCAGTAAAACTCCAAATCAAAAATTGAAGTTCTTCTTATTGTTCTGATTTCAGTGGAAAGAATTTCAAAATTTTGCAACTTTCCCAAAAAAAAAAAAAAAAAAAAGAAAAAAAAAAAAAAAAAAAAAAAAAAAAAAAAAAACGTCAATAACTTGTAAAGTGAATAACTCGATTACTTGAAGGTGCTGGTTCGATCCCTCAGCATAGCCTATAAAAAGAAACCTAGTCAAAAATTCATTTCTTCCATTAGGCAACGTTCGGGTCGTAACCTCAAATTATATATATATAATATATACTATATATATATATAATATTATATAATAATATATATATATATAATATATATATATATATATGTAGTTATATATATATCATCACCCACCTTCTTTCCCAAGACTGGGTAAGGTGCGTAACATGCCGGAAGTAGAAAGTCAGTAGAATAATATGACATAGTTATCTATTATATATATATATATATATATATAGTATATGTCTATAATATATACATATATTATATATATAGTACTATATATATTTATATAATATATTTATATAATATATATTATATTATAAATATATATATATATATATATAAATATATAGTAGTAATTATTACTTATATTATATATATATATACGTATATATATAATATATTATATAATATATATATATATATATATATATTATATATTAAAGTATGATATATATATAATATACATATAATATATATTATATATATCTATCATTATATCATTATATAATTATATATATATATATACTACATATATATTATATATATATATATATATATAATATATATTTATAAAATATTATAATATATGTATATAATATATATAATATATAATATATATATAATATATATATATATATATATATAATTTATATAATATATATATATATTATAATATATATATATATATAATATATATATATATAATATATTATAATATATATAATAAGAAAATAGATTTGAGATGTATAAATATCGTAATGAAGGTTTGCAGATTTGATCTTCCAATTTTTAATAAATTATTGTGTTGTGAGAATTAATGCTCCTTTGAATTTAAAGTTGTTTTACTCCATTAAATCTAATCCTTTCAAGTTCGTAAATGGAATGGAAGTGCAACAATATATATACGTAATATATAATATATATATATATATTAGTTATATAATAGTATTATATAATATATATATAATAGTACTAATAATATAATATTAATATATTATATATTAATATATATAATATATATAATAATAGTATATTTATATATATAATTATATATATATATATATAATAAATATATTAAGATATTATATTTATAATATGTAATATAATATACTAATGTTATCTATACAAGTTATATAAATATATTATCTATGTATATATATTATATATATATATATATATATATATATATATCTATATATAATATATATATATCTAATATATTAGTAGTATAGTATATATATATATATATAGTATTAAATTATATATATAATATATATATATATATATATTATATTAATATATATATCTATATAATATATAATATATATATAATTATAGTAAAAATACTCATGAAAAAGATTGAACCTATCTTATTTTAATGTTAATAGGTTTCTAACTCGCTAGTTCTGGCTTGCCTTCGTATTTATTTTTATTAATGTAACAATTGGGGGGAAGAAAAAAAGAAAAAATGGAAAAAAACGACAATACGTTGAGTACGGAGTACATGATTTGAAGTAGAGAGGAAAAATTTCGCTCTTGATAAGAGCTTATTATATATATATAATTATATATATATATAATATATAATTATTATATTAATATATATTATATATGTATATAGATATAAATATATATATGGTATATAAAAGCAAATATTTAAATTTGAATCAATCAACCAATGGACACGTTCATGTCGAGGGACTTGCATGTTCGGTTGTTGAGTTGGGTTGGGTTTCGAATCTCTTATAAAAGTAACAGCATTTATATATATATATATTAGTATAGTTTATATATTATATATATTATATAGTATAATATTATATATATTTATTATATATATCATTTATATATTATTATATAGTATATATATATATAATCTATATTATTTATATATTATTATGACATATATGCTTGCAGTATAAGCGAGGTGTTGTTAGCAATTATGGTCTACTGCGATATTGATATTGCAAATTAATTTGAGTCATTTAAAAATGTATATATAATACAAACGTGGGGAAACTCTTTTTTTATATATATAATATTATAAAACAGATACATATATTATTATTTATATTATTTATACTTTTTTCTTTAAGATTATATATATATATAAATATGTATATTATATATAATATATATATTTATATATATATATATATTATAATTATATTTATTTATTTTATTTATTATATATTTTATTCTTTTTATTAATTATATATATAATATATATATATATATTTATATTAATTAATATATTAGTATTATTATATATTTAATATATATAAGATATTATAATATTATATTTATAATACTTTGTTTTTTTATTTATTAATTTTTTTTTTTTTTGATTTTATGATATTGTATAATTCTATATGTTTTATATTTAATTTTATTATATTATAATTTTAGACGCTATATATAGCATGAATTTTCTTATAATATTATATTTATTATTTTATTATGTTTTTATTTTATTATTTGATATTTTTTATATATATATTTATATAATGTTATTTATTTTATTTATTATTTTTTTTATAAGAGATATATATAATTATATATTTTATATGTTTATATATATTATTTATTATTTAAGATATTTTTGTTTATTTATATATATACGGTATATATATTATTTATATATTATATATATATATATTTTATTATATATATTTTATTTATTATATATTTTATATATTATATATATAATTATTATATATATAATATATTATATATATATTATTATGATAATTATATATTGCATATATAGTCATATTTACTTATCCTATATATGATATACAGTATATATTATAATATATTTATCTATATATTAATATATATTATATATATATAATAGATATATATATATTATATTAATGATATATTATATTATTTATATAAATTAATACTGATATAATATATAGTATATATTATTATATTATATATTATTATAATTATATTATATATATATTATATAGGTGCCAATATAATATATATATATTATATATAATATATAATATACTATATAATATAACTTATTATTAATTTAATTTATATATATATTATATATTATGATTATAATATATATAAGTATATATAATATAATATATGATCTATATATATATATATATATATATTATATAAATATATATATATATATTATATCATTAGTATATATAATATATATATATATATAAATAGTATTATATATATATATATATATATATATATATTTATATATATATATAATAATATATATATATAATATATATATAATATATATATTATATTATCTATGTATATATCTATATATATATTATCCATATACATTCCGTTTAGAATATATCTATCTCATATATATATTATAAATATATATATATATATATATATATATATATAATATATATAACTACTACTGCACAAAAGTTAAAATCATGTGACGATTTTAAGCTTATAAGGAGCAGGAAAAAACGTTAATCATATTTAATCGCCATGTTTTGTTAAAAACCACAATTGTTCTAGCTACTTTTATTGCTTTAGGTTCTGTTTTTTATGTTATATAATGAAGGTAAAAGTTTCTTTTAGTAAGTTTTTTTTTTATATGGGATAGAAACCATTAGAAACATATTGATTAATTACAGTTGGATTGGTAATTTACATTTCATTTTCTCTCTCTTTCAAAGTTATTTCAAGTATTTCATTGAAAATACATAGAAATCGATGATATCCAGCATTAAATTACAAAATAAGTGGCTATTAATTCAAAGTTATTACTACCATTATTGGAAGTAAGAAATTATTAATCTCTACAAGAGTATTAATATTATTATTACTATCTTCATGAAGAAAATTAGCGTGATGTATTGTCAGTAATCTTTAATATTTCGGAAATGACGATGTAATGTATAACACTATATAAAGATTGATGACTATTGCCAACATTTAAAATGTCATAAATTGCAGGACAAACACGCGCACGCATACACACACACACCTACACACACACAAAAGGGAACATTTCTAAAGATGATAAACGAAATGTTATTGCTATAGTGAGCATAATGTAAAGACTTATTAACAGCACTGGTATTATCATTCTCGTAGCTAAAAAAAATTAAGGGGGGAAGGGAGGTCATGGTATCTTTATCTGAGAATTTTAGTAACCTGTTATGAAAATTTCTGCAGGGGCATGCGCCCTGCTCCCATCCCTTGTTTCGCTTACGAGTATTATTCGTTGATGTCAGCAGCAAAGTAAAAAATCGGTATTTAAGGCAACGTATATTCTTAGGTAAAGCCAAAGAAAGTGGAAATTTGTACCAAGAAACCCAGGAAAAATCACACTACCGGAAAATGTTAGGGTAGCTCAAAATTGCTCAGAATTGGGTATTTAAAAACTGAACCAAAACACTCAGGACCCAAATAGTCAAAGAAGTCAGAACAAAAAGGCAGAATTCTCATCCAATTAATAATAATAATATATACTTATTTTTTTTTATAACTAATTTAATAGCCAAAATATACGCTTTTTTTTATGAGAAACATTAAAAAATCGCGCACTTCTTTATTTTTATATTCATTCATTTATTTTTTGTAATTTATAAAGTAAATAAAAAATTCAAGGAAGAATGAACTTCACCTTGCTCACAAACACATTCATTTGTTTACTTAACGAATGAGGAATAATGTTGAAATTTTGTTGACAATAAAGAAGGGCCAAAAGAAACAAACTTTATTATGAAATTTTCAAATTACTAAAATTATTAAAAAGGAACCAAAATATTTACTCGGTTGCGTAAGTTTTAGATTCATTAAAAAGAGAAGAAACAAATTTTACATTTGTTTTTCTTTTCTTTTTCAAATAAAATATTTCCGAGAAAAAATGTGACGTCATTTAGGAAAAAGTTGATTGAGTGTCTGTCTAGAATGTAATGGTTTATAGCATGACAACCTCAATTAGATTGGAAAGTTCCTGTCAAAATTTGACGATCACGGGATTGATTCCGAAAGGATATCGTCAATTATTTGTCCATAGACTGAAATTAGTATGATTTATGCTTCCGTACAGAAGTCAACCTCATATAGCAAGAAGACCTTCCCTAAGCAAGTTTTCCCGTCAAAATACTAACGGTACAGAATGAACTGCTTGATTGTAAGCATCTGAAAGTGTGAAGACAGGCGAAAACTCTAGTTTGACGACAGCTCAATTCTAGAAATATACGTCATGCAGGGGAAGCACTTGGAGCTAGGAATGTTAGGTGTCGTGACTCGTGACGTAATAGACGAATAAGGTTTAATTCTGAGTTCTGAACAAAATTTTAACGTTTTATTCGTTAAAGGCTTAGATGTCGAAGAATGGTATTGTGAGGGTAATAGATATTAAAAGTTTCTAACAGAATAACCGGAAATAGCTTAGATTTCTGTACAGAATATGACGTCATACAGGGGAAGGCGTTGATTGGAAGGAGTGGTGTCGTGACGAAATATTACTTTTATGTTGACATAAGGCATCACGATTTTGGAAAACGAGCCTTACCAAGGCTCCTTCCCGGATCTAAGCTTCAGATATAATTAAATAAAATCTTATTATGCGAGTTCCATTATTAGGTAAATCCATTCTTTTGTACTAGAAACCACGATTATAAATTATTATTATTATTATTATTATATTAATTTATTAGTTATTATTATTATTATTATTATTATTATTATTAATTATTATTATATATTATTATATATTATTAATTATTATTGAGTTATATTATCATTACGATTATTATTAATTATATATTATTATATTATGATTATTATTATTATATATATTGATTATTATTATTATTATTTATTATTATTATTATATTATTATTATTAATCTAATAACTAATAATTATGTATTCACTTATTATTATTAGTTATAGCTAGTAGTAAGTAGTGACGTTAGTAGTAGTACTAGTATCAGTAGTAGTAGTAGTTAGTAGTATTACAATAGTGGACAGTAGCATTAGTGCTAACAGTGTTAGTGATAGTAGTAATAGTGGAAATAGCGAATTAGTTGTAGTACCAGTACTACTACTCCTACTACTACTAGTTGATGCTCTTAAATTATCACTTATCTTTTATAGCATCTAAGTGGAGCGTGGGTGGTGAGCGAATTATTGAATGGTTATTATTCTATATATTATAGATTACGGTACATTATATAATATGGGTACATATGTTAGTAGTAACCTGTTATATAATATTATTTATATATATATATATATATATATATAAATATATATAATATATATTATATATATATATTATATATTATATATGTATATTTCGGTATTATCTTTCTCCTGTAAATTGTTTGTGAGAAATAAAGAGAAAAAAATGTGGTTATTTTTCTATGTATTTATCCGAACAAATCTCAAACTCTCGATGGTCCAGATGCGTGTTTTCTTTTTTTTTTATACAAGTCGGCATTGAATAGATTATAAATATAAACATAAATTACATTAAGTGAGGTATGATACGTTAAGTAAGGTTATGTTAAGTTACGTTAGTTTACATAGATTTAAACTTTAAAATTTATTTAATTATCTTTTCACATCTAAACAACATAAACATTCTTGAAATAAACATAAATAGTGAATTATCTTGGAGACCTCATATCACATCGGTTGCTAAAATGGTCTCAGAGAAGCTGGGAATTCTGTTCAGATTGCGGGAATTTGTTTCTTCTGCTCAGTTACTTCAGTTATATAAAGGTCATATTCGCCCCTGTATGGAACACTATTCTCACATTTGGGTTGAATCCGGTTCCACTCTCCTTTAGGATAGAGTTGAGGCTAAGGCTAAGGCTAAGGCTAAGAGATTTATAAACTGTCACATACTTTCTGACTCCCTTGACCCTCTTTCTCTGCGACGTGACATGGCGCCTTATCTCTTTTTCTATAGGTATTACAAAGACAGGTGCTCGAGAGAATTGACCTCTCGCATTTTTCCACCACTGCGTCGCCCTCGTAACACAATAGGCGCCTTGCTCTCACACGAATATTGTATGAATATTGGAGACTCAAGGATCACTCGTTGTGGTGCCTTATTCTTTCCAGCCACATCTGTTTTGTGAAACTCCTTGCCTCCATCTATTTTTCCTGCAGTATTCAATCTTCTTTTCTTTAAGTCCCACGTCTGGGCGCACTTGAGGGAATTGCATTAGGCAAGGAACTAGGTTGGGTTTACATTCAATTTGTTTTTTATTTTTATTTTTATTTTTTATTTTTTTTTTCGTTTTCGCCCCCTTCTTTAGAAAAGGGCCCTGCCCGTGTGCGGTGGATCGAATAATATATATATATATATATAAATATATTTATATATATATATATATATAATATATATATATATATAATATATGTAAATTATATCTTATATATAAGTTATTATATATATATATATTATATATATATGAGCTATAATATAATATAATTAGATTTAATAGTAATAGTATAATATCTATTATATTATATGTTATATATATATACTTATATATATTATATATATATATATATTATATATATATATATATATATAATTATATATATATATATATAATATATATATATATATATATATATGTATAAATTCGACATAAAAATACGGCTGTTCTTTGTCGAAGTCCTTTCCCTTGATTACTCGACAAGAGGAACTTTACATACATTTTATTCGCGGAATTTCTTCCCTTATCACTCTGCATTTGAATATATATAAAAAACAAAGGAAAACAATTATGCTAATGCATGAATGGAATAAAAATTCATATCTCAAATTTAATGATCCTCTACGTGTTCATTTGTGCGTGAGCAGATTTCACTCATAAAAAGTATTTCATAAAATGTAATGAAAAAATAGACAACAACAACACGTATTATACTATATATTTATATATATATATATATATATATATATATATATATATATATATATATATATATATATATATATATATATATATATATATATATATATATATAATATATATTATAATTATATTATATATAATATATAAAAATAATATATATATATATTATACTTTTACAGAGATCAAACACCAACACCTCACGGGCCAGATGCCTGATCAAAAGGAGCGTTAAGTTTATTCTCATGTAGGTCATTTCTCAGTTTCACAGAGAAAAAATCTTCTATCAAAATCTCAGATTATATCAATCGAAGTTCGAATGATGAAATGTTCTATCAATGGAAATCGCAAATATATTTCATTTGCCATGATAATATTTCGAAAAAAACGTAAATAAATTGTTAATTTAAATTTTGAAATTAAATTTTAAACTTTAAACGAGACTAATGAATTTAAATTAATAAATAGATGTAGAGAGAAGGAACTACTTCATATCGCGTACAAAATACTGATTTCCGGTCCTATCATTAAATTTATATAGAAGAGCTTAAAATCGCTGTTTTTCATGTAGTTTCTATCACAAATCTATGCTATGATTTTTTGTTTACATGAAAGTCTGTATTGTTACGCGGTCCGCCATCTTCGGTCTGTGTCAAACATATATAATTTTTAATCCTGCTTTAAATTATAGTGTAATTGTAGTGAAAATAAACGAAAAGTTATTTAGCAGATATACGATTGTTAATCTAAACATATTCACTGTGTAGAGAATTATACAAGATAGGTTTCATAATGTCAAATATGCCAATATTCTTAATGATTTATGTTTGTCCTTTAAAATATGGCCTTCAACCAGGAATTAATTTTGCATTAGCTCCTCTCTGCACAAAAAATTGTTACAGATTGCCTTACCTTAAATACATATTTTATATATTTTTGTTCTTATTTACTAA
>JABUQX010081750.1:20000-30000 GCA_015478945.1 Trachelipus rathkii
TATATATATATATATATATATATATATATATATATATATATATATATATTATATATATATATATATATATATATATAATATATATATATATATATATATATATATATATATAACACCATTTCCTGCATGGTTGCAAGGTGGTGGTGGTGGAGGTAATAATTATTTACAACTATCACCACCATTCACGAAAAGAGCAATATATGGTAGAATGGTGTCATCCAGCCCTTGCCACCAGAGAAGAGAATATACAATGTAAATATATATATAATATATATAATATATATATATATTATAATATATATATAATATATTCATATATATATATATTATAATATATATTATATATATATATATATATATATATATATATATATATATATATCTAATATAAAACAAAATCTATCCAGAGTTTTCAACTGTGTGCCTTACTCTTTTTTTTTTATAGTCACTATACTATATAATTTTTGGGTTTTCAAATCTCCCCATTTTACATGGGTTTTTTACCATAGAAAACCCATGCTGGGTGGGTAGGTGAGCATCTCCCCAGGGAGGTATCCAGTGCAACCTTACATATAGATGGTATGGGTTACAATTTAATATACCATAAGTAAGTCCATTTGACTGTTTTTTAGTTATTAAACTTATTCTGCATTCAATATGCATGACAATTATCTTGTGCATAATTAGTATTTATTTTAGGTGTACATTATAATACAATGGAGTAACTAAAGAGTTTATCTGGGGGAGAAGGCAGGTATGGTCCCTTTATCTGAAAATTTCGATAAGCAAATTTCTGGGGAGGATGTCCGTGTTCCCATGGCCCATCTTAATTACACTTACACTGTTGAACTGATATAATTATTCTGATTGTCGATGCCGATTTCTATTCATTTTTCTTTGATCTATGCCAATATAATTTCTGATTCTAAATCTAATAAAAATTCCCTTTCCAATTATGATGCAAATTGCAGAAAAATTGCTGATTCTTCCAATTCTCAGTGCTGATTTCAATTTATCATTTATTTATTTTGGTAAGAGGAGGTTGTGTGCCCTTCCATTTTAGTGTGTAATTTGTTTATTTATTGTGTATTTTTGTCCTAATTGGCATTTTTTTTTTGTATATAAATGGTGGGTGGTAGTATCTTTTTTGTATTTATTTTAAATTGAAACATTGTTCATATAATTTATTTAGTATAACTGGGATTGATTTGTAGACTTTCAGTTTTTCACAATCTGCAAGCCCTAAACGCAAGCCATATGAATAATGTTTTTTATTTTGAGTTTTTTTTTTTTATTAATTATTAATAGCTTGTTTGTGATTATCCTATTAAGCCTACAACCCTATATGCCATACTAATTCTCTACATCCCAGTTTTTAAATCTAAATGGAGTGTAAATTTATAATTATTTAGCTATTTAATTTGAGGGAAATTCTTATGGCCCAATAAGAAGGATAAGAGAAACTTAAGGACTAGGCCTTTTTATTAATTAATCATATGCAATAATTACTTTTACACTTCTAATTGGTTGCCACCTATTAAAATCTTTAAGCTTTAGTAAATTCTGCTATATGTAAGTTAGTAGATAAGTAATCACAAACAACTTTAAAGTGATAAATAATAAATTAAAATAAACTCTGATAATGACTAAGTCACATAATGTAGGTTCTCTAATATGTCTTATGTTGTTAGGTTAGTATATAAGCGTTGAATTGGTCTTGAAATTCACGAGAGGACACCAGTGGTCGTTTAAATACGCCCATACTCAGACGCCTAGGGTACCTAATCTAATTATATTAATATATCAGAATCTTTATACTAGCTATTGACCTAATGCCTACAAACTATTTAAATAAATTAAATTTGAATAAGTCACTGTATGCCACACAGTGAGGAGATAGTTGTTTGGACTCGTGAGAGGAGAACTATGTAATGAGTGTCCTGTTTTGTATTCTGAAATCCGCCAGCGATCTGTTACATAAAAAGGAAGGAGAATTGCAAAGCTGAGTGAAACACAAATGAATTGAATAATAACCCTACAATATGAATGTAAAGATTTTATGACTCAAAATGAAGAACAATTTAGGTTAGATTTAAATACCAGACAAGATAACTGAACAGTAAAAGACTAATGCCAGTGTTTGCCCCGAAAAAACAAAAAAATAAATCAAATTGATAAATATCACGAATGCCACCATTTAACAAAGAGTAAGGAAGTATTTTAAGATTAGTATGTCAATATAAGCCATATGTTTATAAGGATCTCAGTAATTAGAGAAATCCCCAAATAAATGTGCAGCAAATTTGGGCCCCCTTATTTATATAGAAAACATAGACCATCCCTCCTGCAGCAGAGAGTTAAATAGAGCAACAAGGATGGAATATTATTCTGGGTTTGTAGGTGTAAAAGGAGCTATGATTAAAGGCTGAAGGAGATAGGAATTTTTTTCCTAGAAAGGTAAATTTCTCTAAAAGAAACATGAACATGATTCAGTCTACAAAAAAAATATTCAACTCTCCATTGAACTAATAACTTGACGGTCCCCATCCTAAATTCTTATAACGCTACGACAACAGACGGACGAGAGACCAGAGGAAGGGTAATAAAGAAAAAAATTATAAGAAAAATGATGTGAGCATTTTTGATGTTAATAAGAAACATATACAAATCAGTTGAAGCAAGTCGTTTGGGGAGTTAATAAATTTGGAATATGATTCCCGGAGAGATGCCTTTTGCCAACAAAGTAGTTTGTTTAGTTTGTGATTCCGGCCTTTGCAACCCAATTAACGATAGGATTGGATATGTGGAGGTCATTATATATTTACTATGATGCGTTGTGTACTAAGGAGCGACAGAGTATAGTATATTATTATTACGATATTATATATTGATATCATAGATAATATATTATATTGGTATATAATATTAATATAGAATCATGATATAAAATATATTGTAATACCATTATGTATCTAATCTGGAGGCTATATATATATATATATATTATATATATATATATTGACTAAACTGGGTTTTTAGTTAGTTATTAAGGTAAAATGGCATATGGTAGCAAAGTTATTAACTTAAAACTGATTGTTCTAACTAAAGTATGACAAACTTTATTAAGTCTTGGAGTGTTGGTTAGCAATGTACCTTACTATAGTGGTTGTCTTGAAGTAGTTGCGTGTATATATATATATATATATTACTATATATATAATAATTATGATATATATAATTATTTATATTTCGATCCTATTCATAAGCATGCTATATAGTAATTAGTTAAAATCATATGATTGATAATATTTATATAATATAAATTAGGCAATATATGGGAATATATATATATAATATATACTAAGATTAATATTTCCATTTGATTTAGACACATTCACAAGCCTCCCTAGGTGTGTCGTGGTGGTTGTGTATCGTGCCACAAGATAGATGTGTGCCTATGTTTATTTTGATTCTCAAGTAATGTAACCATTTTTGTACAATGGGACAGATTCACTGAAGGGAAATAGGCCATGTGGCTCTCTATTACTGACTTTATCTCTTTATATTATATCCACTATATTAGCCTACTATATATTCTATCCTATACCCATAGGTATATTAATTATAATAACCTCTTTTACGTATATTATTATATCATATCTCACATGTACACCTAAAATAAATACTAATTATGCACAAGACAATTGTCATGCATATTGAATGCAGAATAAGTTTAATAACTAAAAAACAGTCAAATGGACTTACTTATGGTATATTAAATTGTAACCCATACCATTTATATGTAAGGTTGCTCTGGATACCTCCCTGGGGAGATGCTCACCTACCCACCCAGCATGGGTTTTCTATGGTAAAAAACCCAGGTAAAATGGGGAGATTTGAAAACAAATTTATAGTATAGTGACTATAATAAAAGAGTACAGGCACACGTTGAAAACCTGGATAGATTTTGTTTTATATTAGATATATATATATATATAATATATATCTATATATATATATATATATTATTATATATATTATATATATATAATATATATATATATATATATATATTATATATATATATATATTATATATTAGATTATATGGTGAGAGGAATAATTGGTACATTTTTACATTCTCTTCCTCTGGTGGCAAGGGGCTGAAAACCCCATTCTACCATATATTGCTCTTTTCGTGAATGGTGGTGATAGTTGTAAATAATTATTACCTCCACCACCACCTTGCAACCATGCAGAAAATGGTGTTTATATATATTAATTATATATATATATATATATATATATTATATATATATATTATAATATATATATATATATTATATATATATATATATATATATATTATATATATATATATATATATAGGCCTATAATAGCATAGGTTGTCATTAAAACCACCCTAATAACCATAACCGCAGATACAAATTTTTTTAAAGGATGTTATTTTCAACATTTGAGATGGTTTTTAAAATTTATGATGTACTAATAATTGTAATGTTTTATTAGTGAGCCAGTTGCATTTTATTCAAGATATGCAATGATCATGATATAACTAATATTAATTAAACTTGTATACACTATATATATAAATAATATATATATAGTAGTATTATTTATTGTTTACTTTTGTATTTTAGATTACAGTATATACACCAACCGCTCACGTGGCATGCCGCTTAACTTCAAGGAGGGGGTAGTTACACAACAAAATTTTCAATCTAACTGCAACATTTACGCACAGATGAGCACTCAGAACGCGGTGCCTCTAAAAGTGAGGAGATCTAATAATTGAGTAGGAAACACTAGAAGATGGAAGAGAATTCGCACCAGAACTAGGAGGTGGCGGTAAAGAAGGTAGGCACCACAGCCGAACCACGTCTGAGAGTTGCTAACGAATCAACCAAAACTACATAGTGCCGACACCAGCAACCCCTTGTGGTGCGAGGGCGTCTTAAAGTAGGCGGCTACGCGAGTGGAAAGTCTCAGTTCTGAGCAAACCTGCCCGCTTATATCGCGACTCATATGATAAAGCATGAATAGAAGCATCTCAACATTCGAGCGAGCCGCACAAAAGAATAGAGGGTAAGTGATTACTGAGAAAGGTACAGGAGCAGTTTATAAAATCTTTTAGGCCCTTTGAGACTAACTACCTATTCAAAGAGCGCGGGTAAACCTGAAGCCCAAGATATGGAGAGCAGTACTACGTCCATAAAGGCGCGGGATGAGACCTTGTATAACTGGAGTAACTGTTGAAGAGGAAAAAAAAAAGTCTCGCAGTCTACAACTAGAACTTCCCATTTCTTAGATGCCTGCCCTAGCTAGAGGCGACATGATGATGTGATGGTTTTTCAACTAAAGACATTTTTCTTTTGTTTGTGGGTTTAATGTTAAAGGCCAGAGATGAATTTAGTGTAGTGTTGTCAACAGGAAAGAGACGAGAGAACCGACGCGAGAAAGAGATAGGTAAAAGATAAGAATTATACTAATAAGAATTATACTAATAAGAATTATACTAATAAGAATTATACTAATAAGAATTATACTAATAAGAATTATACTAATAAGAATTATACTAATAAGAATTATACTAATAAGAATTATACTAATAAGAATTATACTAATAAGAATTATACTAATAAGAATTATACTAATAAGAATTATACTAATAAGAATTATACTAATTAATCTATAAGATTCTATTAACCTATTATATCATACTTTATATTTATGGCATCATTAATATTATATATTAATTTTTATTAACAGATAATTTTTTCTTCTATGAAGTGGACATGATTAGTATGGGGGTTTTGTCATTTTTTGTATTTTTGTATTGTGGTTCGTATGTCATCTTAATTTATTAGTTGCGGAGAAGAGTACAAATGTGATCATGAAACTTATCTACTATGAGCTTCAACAGGCTTATTGCCTTATTATCATTATTTATTATTTATTATTTTATTTTTATTTATCTTAATCATATATATATTCACTCATTCATCCTTACTTATCTGTGACTCTCCTTGAACTATTTTCTTCTCATTCCACCTTTTTTCACTTCCTTCTCGTACCTTACCACAGATGATTAAGCACTATTTCAATGTTTCATTTTTAAATAAAAAGCCTTTACTTGTTACTACCTCACCTTATTTCTTACTGTACTTTTCTTAGTATCATCCATTAACATTTAAGTTAGGCTAAACTCTTGTTTGTTATCTATTTTACAAAAGATATTGCTTTGGATTCAGAGTATTGTCTTTTATGTTGAGATAAATGATAGTAATTTTCCCCTCATATTTTTTTGATTACAGTGGAGGGAATTCGCATTCTAAGATTTGCGATTTAAAATTTTAGCATATTTGAGCGTCATATACATTATTTTTACATTTTCATATGATATCTTCCATTCTAATTCTTGCTAAAGATGTTTTTATTCTCAATATTATTAGCTATATTAGTTTTTCTCATCTATATCGACTTGATCGTATGGTTGTCTCATTTAGTTAGATAGAGGATGCGCTTATAGTTGCATATTGTTTCGTTGGCTTGGTCATTAATAAATCTTATAATGTCTCAACATATTAAAAAATTAAATACATTATTAACGTTAATAATGTTCATTAGAAAGAGGATCTATCGATAAACTTGTCTATGACAGCACTATTCGGTAAGATTCATATTACTGATTGAAGTATGATTCTATGCTCTTGAAGTATATATTATGTTAATCATGTTTCCGTACTGCGGTTGAATAATGAAGATTGATATTCACTTGTTCATGTCTTATCGAACAGTATCTCTTTTGTGCATAGGTACTATCAGCTCAGAAGTAAGATAGACCGTGGGGCATCTTATGGTAGAGAGTTATCCCGGGCGTAGCGCATTGAGATAGTAGAAGTACGTAAGAGAGACGCATGAAGAAGTAATTGATGTAGGAGCTTAGAGGTTGGTGTTAGAGAGAGATTCCTTGTACTTTTTTATTATGGTCATCGTAGCTAGCATATTTCCGATTGTTGAAGATGCATTGGCAGTGCATGCAGGCCAGCTAGCTGACTCCCGCCATCAGAATCTTTGCGCTTAGGTTCTTTGTATCACCTGGGTTGACATTTTTTTGTGACCGCCTCCAGCTGACGTCACGTCAGAGTGCCCCATCCCTTTAATTGCTCCATTTTGGTTTTTCCGTCCCACTTGCGATGCACCCGACCTCTGTCACCCGTTTCCCACCCCTGTACCACCCCTGGGCTGATTTTTGCTGGGGCCTCCAGGTTTTTCCCCACTGCTTTATATATCCATCTTCTCTCCTCACTCTGATCTCATCTGCTCACGACTCGTCGATCTTTTCTATTCTCTCTTCTTTATCGATTACTATCATCTGTCTCTCTTCTGTTCTCTCTTCTCTACTCCCTCTCTCTTCTCATCTGTCCGGTCCTCTATAGTTCTCCCTTCTTTTACTTCTCCTCTCTCTCTCTTTCTCTTTCCGTTCAGTACATTCGTTCTCCTTCTCCATCTCTCTTTTTTCCTCTTGCTTCTTCCTGTCACTACTCATCTCGTCTCTCTTCTTGCTCTTCCCATCCACTTTTCCCCTTTCCCTTTTTTTCCCCCTCCCGTGGTTGGGCATTTCACATATTTTTTTTGCGTGTGCGCTAACTTCGTGGCTGTGACATATACTCAGTAATCCTTCTAAAATGCTGCAAAGTGAGTCACAATAACACATCCAAGTTTTAACCATGACACTTTTGCGAGGCGTACGTGATATTTATTTCTTTCTTTCTTCTTCTTAATACTCTTTTTATTTGAATCGCTCATAACAAGAATTTTTGGGTCTTTTAAATTTCAAAAACCCTTTTGATTTCGATGAAAACTTTAATAAATATTTGATATAACCTGTATATAATGAAAAATGTAATAAATGAAAATAGTTAGGAAGACCCAAATGTTTATATTTATAGCTAACATGTATGGAAAAAATTAGTAAAAAAAAATGATCATTTCAAATTTCCTGAAACTTATATATGAAAGGCTTGATATAACCTGTACTGAATGTAAAATAATCTCGAGAAATGACAATGAAAAAAGTTATGAGATTGGATAATGTGACATTTATATGGAAAATTAAATCTTCCTATTTTTCTTGTGTTTTATAGACAAAAGAATCTTTATTAAATTTTTAACCATCACTCACTGGTCAGGGGGTATAGGGGTGGAATCATATAGACAAATGTTCATGTGCCACAAATTTTTTATTACGACTTTTTAACTTTTTTCAGGTATTTTTGATATTTTTTATTACATTTTCACTTATCCACAGCTCATTTCAAATATCTCAATGTAAGTTTCATGAAAATCCAAAGGGTGTCAAGAAATTAATAAGGTAGCAAGTTTTTATTAAGCTGGTGGGGTTAAATATTAATTACTACTCATGGGGTCAGGGACATGGTGGGCAGTCTCCCATAGAATTCTGTCATCATTTCTAACTTTTTAAATTTAATTTCCTAAGCCTGCTAAAAATTTGCCTATTAATAATACATATATTACATTGCTACCGGTATATATTTATTATATTATTTATATATATTTTATATTATTATATTATTATAATATATATTATAATATATTTATATATATAATATTATATATATATATATAGTATATATATATATATATATATATAATTTATAATATTTGGTAATTGTGGAGCTACTAGTATAAAAAATTGATTTTTTAAATAATGATCGATGTTTTTAAATACTTTAATGACACTACTACTACTGAAAAATATTTTTAACTTGCATTATTTATTTTTATATATATATATATATATATATATATATATTATATATATACCATATATATATATATATATATATATATATATATATATATATATATATATATATTCCGGTATATTACAATTCGGTTTAGGACACACTAAGTTCAGGTATGATAAGTTTTATTAAGTATACTTAACAAATCTTATCATAACCTTAACGAGTTTTTAAACCTAAACCGAAACCGTTAGATATGTAAACGCTGTTTTCTTCATCATGCATAAGTAGGAAAAATATTTGGTAATTATGTAGTACAAGGGCCTCTAAACAGATTTTTATAAAAATCACAGCATAGACTCTAAAAAAAATGGTAATGAAGAATAAAAAAAAAATGATCAATCTCTATGAAAAAAAGTTATAGCCCCTCAAAGTTAAAAATAATCCCATAGACTTTTTTTTCTTCTAGAAAAAACTGACTGAATTTCTTTTTATCGTAATTTATAAAATAGGTGCATGGGAAGACTGTAAAAGAAATTAATCTAGGTTTATGGCAACAAATCTATCTAGGTTAGGTCTAGGTTTATGGCATCATAGATCCATCCAGGTTATGTCTCGGTTTAGGACCCTACTAGTTCGGGTTAAGATGTTTTGTTAAGTATACACAGTTAATGTGTATACTTAATTACTGAATATTTTCAAAAAAATGATTATCGAAAATAAAATTTAAAATATTTCATCTTACTACATGTAGCTCCACAATTACTATATATATATATATATATATATATATATATATATATATATATTTATATATGATTTATGTAGATGATATATATATATATATATTATATATATATATTATATATATATATATATAATATATAATATATATATATATATATACGGAAATATAATATATATATACTATATATAATATATTATAATATTATATATTATATATATAATAATATATATATATAATATAATATATCTTATATATATATATATTTATATATATTGTAATATCCTAATACCACACATTTTAGGACCGAAAATTTTCTAAGTTCAAAAAAATAATTTCAAAGTTCAGAAAAGCTAAGTAAAGTTAAGTTTAAGAAAATTCTTAGTGGCAAGCTTCTGGATTATGCCAGAGTTGCCACTAAACAATTTCTTAAAAAATCTAACTTACTTTGTCTGAACTTGAATTTT
>JABUQX010081751.1:17500-20000 GCA_015478945.1 Trachelipus rathkii
CTAGAGGCAAAAGAGGGATCAGATTTGAAATGGGTGGAACAATGAAGAGTTGAGTCATCGGCATAAGAATGAACAGAGTTAGATGAGCAGCTGAGAAGATCATTAATGAAAAGTAAGAATACAGTTGGAGATTAAACAGAACCTTGTGGAACACCACAGTTAACAGGAAAGGAAATGGATGTTGCTTCTTCAACAAGTGCCAATATGGAACGATCTGAGAGAAACTAGATAGTGGTGAATAAAAGAGAAGCAGGAAAGCCAAAGGAAGGAAGCTTAGAGAGCAGTGACAAATGTTATATCCGGTCAAAAGCTTTGGATATATCAAGCGACACCACACATGACTCCCCATAGTCCCTAAGGGCGGAAGACAATAAATCAGTGAAATAGGAAATAATGTTATCAGTTGACTTCGAACGTCGAAAACCATGTTGGTGATCTGAAAAGAGTGAACGAGATTCCAGGTGATGCAGGAAATGAGAGTTGAGGAAAGTTTCAAAGATTTTAAACAGAATATAAGCAAGAGCTATAGGGCGATAGCTAGAAGGATCAGAGCGGTTACCCTTCTTCGGGATTGGTTGAATGTATGTCCGCTTCGAACACTGAGGAAAGTTTTAGTATTAACGCATAGAGAAAAGAGCCAAAAGAGGACAGGTACCAGTTTGGAAGCATACTCACTCAAAACACGAGGAGGAATGCCGTCCGGGCCACTAGTCTTCCTAACGCTCATAGATCTCAGAATCTCACGCACCTGATCATATGTAACCATATGAAGGGTCATGGGACACCTGAAAGAAGAAAGAGTAGGATGGTAGTTGCCAGAACCGTCCAGGTTGGAATTAGCCCAGAAAAGGAGGCCGAACATATTAGCCTTTTCAGAAGGAGTATTGGTAGCAGATCCGTCAGAGCAAATAAGTGGAGGAAAGACAGATTTACAGAAGTTATTAAATGTGTTTGTCAAGGGGACAGAAATTTTAACAGTAGGAGAACCAAAAAGATTAACTCACTTCCATTGGGTGAAATTTGCTTAGCCCGACGAACAATGTCCCTTCAACGATTCCATGCTAAATGAAAATTAGCAAGAGTGATAGGAGAAGAATAGTTTTTCCATTTCCGATGGGCATTGTCTGTTTCCTGGATAGAAGGAGAACAGGTTTCATCAAACCATGAACTTTTGGAAGAATAAGATTTATTAGAAGATGGAATGAACTTGCTCGTTTCCTTGGAGATTACAGCCCCTACTTTTTCAGCATTCAGCGAAACATCCTCCAAGTCAAAACAAGATTCATACCATGGGTATGTAGGAAAGAAGCAACGCAATGCTCCAACTAGCCCGATTAAAGTGCCAGAAAATATGTTTAGAGCATGGTGGAGCTGCTGGAGAGAAAATATTATAATTAGGAGGAAAAAATGTGTATTATTAGCGAGAGGAACCCAATCACTCAGAGTGGTTCTGATGAAGTCGCTTTGTAAGGTTAGTAAGTCCCTTAAATATATATATATATATATATATTATATATTATATATATATATATATAATATATATATATATATATATATATATAATATATATATATATTATATATTATGATATATAATATTATATAAGTATATATATATATATATATATATATATAGTATATATATATAATATATATATATTATTATATTATATATATATATATATATATATATACTATTTATATATATTATATATATAAAATATATATATATATATATATATATATATATAATATATATATATAATATATATATGTATATATATATTATATATATATATATATATTATATTATATATTATATATATATATATATAAATATATATATATATATATATATAATATTATATATATATATATATAATATATATATAATATATAATATATATATATATTATATATATATATATATATATATATATATATATATATTATATATTTACATCAGTCAACCACCACTCACGGGCAGAGTCCTATTGGAGAGGGTGTTGCACGCCTCAGAAGTCAACAACTAAAGCAAATTACGCAGATGAGCACAGACTCAGGCTTTGAAGTGGGGGAGATTTAAAATTCAGCAGGAAACACAGAAGATGGAAGAGAATTCCACAGAAACAGATGTGACAGGAAAGAAGGAAGCCACCGCAGCGAACTAGCCTGAAGTTACCCAATTTCAACACAAAACTCATGTGCAGCACAGCACCCCTAGTTCTACGAGGGCGAAGTAAAGGTGGAGGTACGCGAGGTTAACTCCCTCGAGCACCTGCCCCTGCGGTTCCCTATAGAAAAGAGAATAAAGGCACCAACATCCGTCGCAAAGATAGAAGGGCAAGGGAACTGGAAAGTACAGAACAGTTTATAAGCCTTTTTGGCCTTTGACTCGACCTAATCCAAAGGCGCGGTTGAACCAGAGCCCCCGCAATATGAAGGAGCAGTAATCCGATACAAGGGCGAATGAGGCTTTTATAGGCTGGAGCAACTTAGAA
>JABUQX010081751.1:25000-27500 GCA_015478945.1 Trachelipus rathkii
TCCTGAACAAAGTTTTGGGACTGCTAAGAGTTTTGAATTACCTTCTGCTGATACTAGTATAGGTAACCTCTCTGTATTTGTGAAACCAGTGATATCTGGTAGAATTTTACCATCCCAATGTACAGTCAATGGTACATCTGTTGCAAAACTCTGTTTTATATCCTCAGCTATTTTTTTTACGTAGAGCGCTTCTTTCTCTCTGCAATGTACTTCTACTCAAAACAACGTCATCAACATCGACTCCAAGGGCATTAACAGTGGATGCCAACACCATAAAAGCACTGCGATCACTTATTTTTGTCCTGTCCAGTGTCATTGCCACATCAGGTGTCACAATACGCTTTTTCTTGCACTGTCCACTAGATGAAGGTTTGAGTTTGGGTTCATAACTGTCGGTGAAGCAGTATTAGAACTTGAAGTATGCTAGTTGAACTTGAGTAAATTCCTACAACTACAGTAATTCTCATATTCCTTATTTCTTCAGTTTTGATTTATGCTTTCAATTTCTCTCTCTTTTCCGTCTTCAAGCTTTTAGAGCTAGAGCTTTTTCTATCAATTGTGCTGTAGCCCACGTCTACGTTTTTAATCTTTGAGCTGCAGAAATATTTTATCTTCTCCAGCATTATTTGTAGTGCATCTTGTAAGCAATATTCAAAAAGGTCGTTTAAACACTGTATAAACGCTTTTCCCTTTTTATTTTTAGAAATGCTTGCTTGTGTTTGATTTTGTATTAATATGTACGTGGTAATGCTAGCTAATATTTTTTGTAACAATATTCCGGTTTTGCTTTTTGTTTTGATATTTATTTGCTTCAAAGACAAATTTCACCAGATACAAAAATTACATGCTTCTCTTTAACGTGTTCTTTTTACTGTGAAAGTAAGACATCACGCTCAAAACATCTCCGATGAAGGCCATTTGTTTGGTCAAAATTGTCGATCGATTGATTCAATGAGTATAACTCACCTTTTTCCACGAGTAATGCCAATGACTACAAAGTTATATTAACAAAGAAACACAAATACGTGCTTCACACTGTGTCTTCAACCGTAAACTATCAACCATATCCCGAGGTCAAGCTGCCAACGTTGCCAATTTATTCGTCTGGCGGGCAGCACTAAATAGTTTTAAATTGTTTCTGAAATTTCTTGTACGAGGGCTTTTTTCACAGTCTGAAATAAAATGGAAGGGTATGCATTGTCAAAATACAAAATTAAAAAATCCCCCTATAAGCTTGGGCAGTCTAATATATATATATATATATATATTTATATATATATAATATATATATATTTATATATATATATATATAATATATATATATATTATATTATATATATATATATATATATATAGAGAGAGAGAGAGAGAGAGGAGAGTAGAATTCAGACAGCGGAGATGAATGTGCTTCCATTTTGCAACATGGTATTATTCAATTGCTAATGGTTCGCCTTTCTTTTTTGCGTTCATATACAACATTCATCATCCCGACAACATCTTACAGACATCATTTTATCCACATACTATATCACACCCCTCTTCTTAACACATCTACAGACTCCCTATCTTTATATCCCTATGTGTGGGGGAGAAAATTGCCCACATCGCATGTCCTGCGTGTCGTAGAAGGCGAATTAACTAACGGTGGTAAGTTGGTAGCTGCCGCACTACCACCTCTTTTGCCGGGGGCTAATGTATCCTCGGAGAAGGTCTTGATTGCGAAAGCGGCTTTCTATTTACATGGAAAATGTTTTGAATCGTAATGGGTACATGAATGTCAGGATGAATAAAGTGTTGAGGAGAAGAGGAGAGAGGTGATGGTGTATTTAGAATGGGCAAATTAGATTTGCTCGCCGTGACTGAAACAAAGATGAAAAGATACGGTGAAAAACTGAGTGGTGTGGGTGTGAAAATGTGTTTGAGCTGGTAAATGGAAAAAAATGAGAGGGGGAGAAGGAGTTGCACTACTGATGAGTGCTTGTGGCATAAAAGCTACATGGTAAGAATTTTGTGTCTGGAGTACTATGAATTTTAATGATTAATTTTTAGTTTGAAAAAAGGTCAAGAGGTATGTATGTTTGTGAACTTATGGTCATCTGAGTGTAATGTTCCAACTAGTCTGAATCCGACCTGTGCAATTTCTTGGATAATCTGAATGATGTTTTTGGATGAGGTGAGTAAGGAGCTTCATTTTGATTGTGTGGGTGGGACCTGAATGGTTGAAGATGATCTAAAAAGGGATGGTATAACAGGTGGTTTTGGAGTGTGGGAAAAAATGAGAATGGTAGGAAGGTGATTGATTTTCTGTGAGGAGAGAGGTATGTTTGTAAGTAATACTTTCTTTAACACAAGAGTATTCATAAGTATGTTAGAGTTAGTGAAAGGTAGAGATGGTTATCAAAGTCGAGAGAGTATGATTTGAATTTTGTTGTTGGTGAAGAGATTTTGACAGTATGTGTTTGATGTTAAATCAGTGAGGGGGTTAAGAATGGATATCAGA
>JABUQX010081752.1:0-27500 GCA_015478945.1 Trachelipus rathkii
AGAGGATAAGACGCATAGAAATAACACTTTGAGGCGGTTATTCCTTCTTGGGGCTCCCCGAGATTTGAGTGATTCAGAGTACACATAACTCTAGATAAGGTAGTCGATTGCTACAGTCCCCTTCCCATCCTACTCTTGAGAGCACTTTGTCTTTTCCCTCTATGCGTGTCCATTTATAAGTATGCTATGATTACTCAAAGTCCGGTATTCTTCGTCGACCAATCAAATATAAAATGAGCATAGATGCAAGATATTCCGAAGAAGCTGACTGGGTACACGAAACATGAGAAGCTGTTGAGATCATAGGTCGGGATAAACTTAAAAACGCTAAAAATATTGGCTGGGCAGGATGTCTCCAAATAAGTCCATATCCCTTTTATGCTCCACTATTGCTAAATTTAAGGAGAGCATTAGGGGGCGTACTCAGAGGTAACATGGCGAGTGTATTTCAACCAGGCAATATATCTGTGACTTTAGTAAACGCCCTCTACCAAGGATCATTGAAAAAAACATGATTGGAGACTATACTATGTAGTTGAATTCATGAAGCTAACTACCGTTATCATTATATAATAACTATATATATATTAAATATATATATAATATAATAATGCCCCTAATTTATTTAACAATTATACATATTATATAATATAATTATATATATATATATATTATATATAATATATATATATATATTTATATATATATATATGGTTATGTGTGGTGTTTGATTTAGGTTGTATAGTATATATAATATATGATATTATATATAGTATATAGATTATAATATATTATGTATATATATTCATATATACATCTTATCACTCATCTTAAACATTCCTCTCACCCAAGTCAGGCTCACAGCATGTCAGGGGGCCAACCCTCCGCTTATCCATCGTGTTACTATCCATTCACGAAGCCCATCCGTCTATAATCAGCTCATACATTGCAGAATCTCAGTCGTCTCCCTTAAAGAATTTTTCCACTGTGTCTTTCCTGCTCAATACCCAACTCCCTCCCCTCGTCTTCACCCACTCCCTACTGGCACCTTCTCTCCATCCCCCCATACATCCTCTTCAGGCGTCCCCCAACCATCTATCAGTCTGGCTGCGTCCACTTTATTCATCATGGGTTATCACAACACCTACTTGTAATCTTTATTTAAGGCTTATCATGGACGAATCGCAACACAATGGCAGTCAATATATTCGTCTTTCCAACTTATCGCCCGACCAAGGACGCTTCTCCGTGTCTCGAACTCCTTGCTCGAATTCTCTGCCCTTCGTCATTCCGCTCCATGTGTCTGCCCGCCTCCATAAAAAAAGATAATTTTATGTCCAACCTCGGCTACCCGTCCGCTTATTGCCTCCCTTGCATACCCATTTGTTCAAAATAATTTTTTTTCAACGATGGGATATACTGCTCTCTTACACGTCTAGGCATGCCGTGCTCAATTACCCTACTCCGGTGTATATTAATCCTATTGCACGACCCCCTTCTTCTTCCAATATGTTCCTCCTGGTATTAATATCTGTCCACAATTTTTTAATCTCATCTAACGTCTACCTCACACTATCTAAAATATTCTCACCTCCTCACTCTCTTAACTTAAACTATCATTAATTTCTTGAATTTTACTCTACATCTTTCTTATTTATAATTAAGTTCAACTTGAATTCTCTAATATATCAATTTATATTTCTGCTAAATACACGAGGCACCATTTGGCCTTACCTTTTCGCAAGCTCTCATGTGAATTTTTCACCATAAAGCACCTGCGTCTCCACCATGATGTCCTCGCGTCCAATCTCCCTCTAACTCTCCTTTAATAACCTCTTATGACTTTGGTCACAAATAAGGCTGCTGAAAACAATATCGCGAACAACTAAACTACAAAGCTGCATACACTCCAATTTTTACCTCAAACCATTCCTCATTTTCATATCCTGTTCTTACCTTACTTATTCTATTCAGCTATTCACGAATGTACTTCTTACTGCCATTATCCAAGTCCGTCTCCGACTATCATAATCCCTCTCCAGCAACTCCTCCACAGATATCTTCCTAAACTAAAAATGCTATTTTCAAGTATCTATGAAGGCGATATATGCCTTCTTATGGTATTACCATGTCTTTTCCTGTATCATGTCCTTCATGCAGAACATTAAAACTGAGCGTGCCACCTCTATACCCACTACTCACGCACATACGCTCTTCACCTAATCTCCGGCTCTATTTTTGATCTTAATTTCTCTTTCTAAGTATTATTTCATATAACATTTGGTATTTAGGGTGTCGATCGGAGGGTATCCTCTGCCCTCCACTACGGGGTAATGGAATAACGCTCCCACCCCTCTGTTCCATCGCGGCTCGACCCCCTATCTATGGCCTTAAAGTAAATACTATGTATAGGTACTAATAACTTATAATATAATAGACTTAGTTATATATCTATCAGTATATCATACTAATATCATGTCATATTTATATATATTAGTTATTATATATATATATATAACTAACTAAATATGTGTAATAATATTGTACTAATTTATGTCTAGGTTACCCTAAAAAAATGTTTCTATTTTATGGCAACTAAAAAGTACGAACACAAATAAGGTACCGAAATAAAATTCTTAGATCCTCGGTAAAGCTGCAGAACTTTTCTAGTTCAGGTGCCACTCGCAGAACAACTTTGAACGGAAGATTTTTTTTTTTTTTTTTTATTTTTTGTCGTTAACCTATTTTATTGAAATATTCGGTATAATTAGAAGTAATTATAGTTAAGATATAACTACGTACTTTTGTTTTAATACAGATTTGATTATTTAGGTTCTAGCATATACTATATCATATATATATATATATATACTAATATATATATATAAATATATTATACTAATAATATATAATACACTAAAATAAATAAAATACTATACTATATAGTAACTAAATATATATATATATAATACTTATATATAGGGGGCGTGAGTGGTTGGTGGTTGGGTTTAGAGTTGTTATAGTATGAGGTTTTGTTTAGTGGTGTGTTAGTATATAATATACGTGTATCTATATATATATATACATATATATTATATATATATATATATATATATATAATATATATTATATATATATATAAATATATATTAGCATAATATATATATATAATATATACATAATATATCTATAAATATACCTAGGCCTAACCTAGATTATATATATATATATATCCACAGTATATATAAATATATAAATATAAGATTAATATAATATATATATATAATATCATATGATATGTGTGCCGTGTATATAAGTAAGTTGAAGTTAGGTTAGGTTAGGTTATAAGCGATATCCTAACCTCACTAACCTACGTACCTAACCTACTAACAAACACTAACCTATGAAATATAGATATTATATATATATATATATATATATTAAATATATATTATATATATATATATATATAGTATATATATTATACATCATATATATATATATATATTACTTTTCCTATATATTCTCTATTAAATATTTATTTTCTATACATATCTATTTTTCTATTATAATATAATTATTTCGTCTATTATAATATAAATTTCTATCTAATAATTTTTTATTTTATACTTGTAGTCATAACCATATTATCTTTTAAAAACAGATTTAAAATAGCACCGCTTTCCTATGTCGGGTGAAAACCGCTAACTTGAGATAGCATAGATAACACTGAAATTGACTTGACAGAATTGATAAGAACACAATTCACTAACCAGATCAAATAAAATCGGCATGGTAAGACGTAGGATCAACACTAGTTTGTTATTTAAATTAAATTATTAAATTTTAATCAAATTTTTATTAATTGAAAAGATGATTTTTCATATTTAATAATATTTATCTCACATTTTGCCTACGTATTATTTATCTCACATTTTACGTATGCATTATTTTTTTGATCATTTTTTTCTTTTATTAACGCTACCTTCACCTATATAATATATGTATATATATATATATACTATATTATATAATAATATATATATATATATCATAATATAAATAAATCAGTTATACAAGTATATATACTAGTAAAGATAATATATATATAATATATATATATGATAATAATGACAAATTCCTTTTAAAGGATGTTAACCGATATATTACGCAACGTTGGCGATGATAGATCGATTTATTATAACGATTTATTTTTACAGGCAATAGACGTCAAAGGTTGCCAATTCAAAGTTTTTTTATTTTTTTTACCTATAGGAATACCCATATTAAATCGCAAAGATAGGAAAAGAGAGTCGGGTCTCTCGCTTCAGCGGAGGAGAGCGAACGGTCCCTCTCTGTCCCACCGGTCGAAGCTCAGAGCACCTTAAAACAATTTTTTTTTAAAAAAAATTAAAAAATTACAAAAATTAACATGATAAATCAATTAACTTCTTACTAAAAACTCTTGCGCATCCTTCTATGGAGTTTTAGCTAACACGTGACACTGCCAGGGTTTCACGCGTAGCGTTCGGACGATTTTTTGAATATCATGTCTTTTATGTAAACATCCTTTTAAAGTATTAGTGCCTATAATATATAGTATACATATTAATGATATAAAGTATAATATATACATATTATATATATACCTATATATATAATATAAATATATATATATATATTATATATGTATAATATATATTATATATACATATATATATAATAACTATAATATATTATATTCATATATGGGGTTGAGTTATATTAGGAGGCATATGATATACTCGCTAGATATTAATCGACGGAGTTGAGTATAACTCCCCCCCCGAAACCAACGGATTGTATGTAAGTATAATTATGTAGATGAGCTGGGTTATATCTATAGTATGATGACTATGAAGGGTGGCTGGTCACTAAATATTATATATAGTACTACTCTATAATTATATATATAAAATAAATATATTACTATATATATATATATAATATATAATAATCATAGTAATATTAATATATATAGAATAGATAGATAGATGATGATAGATAGATAAACTGGTCCCTCTTGTTAAATATACCATTTTGCAAAAGTTATTAATTATCTTCGTAATTTATTAAATATCATATCTATGATATGTTTCAACAAGAAAAAAAGAAAATGATACTAATTGTTTATTCTTTAAGAAAAAGTAAAATAAATACTGCGCGCGGAACTCTAGAAAATAAAATTTCGAATGTATAAATATGAAATTCTTAATACAATAATAATAATAATAATCTTTCCTTAATTATTACAAATATATCATGCTAAATCTGTCCTTTTCATCAATTGCCGTAATGCATACTTTAGTAACTACTAAAAAAAATTAAAAATAATAACAGATACGAAATGAGAAAATGGCTGCCAATACTCGCAGCCTTAAATCGCTTTCATAATGAACGTTCTACTTATCATCACCAGTTCATTCGGGGTATAATTCAAGAGAGAATTGCATCCCTTGCTAGACTCTGCATAATTACATCTCGTGAGTTCGAAAAATATTTTATGCTTATACTAATTGTAATAAAAATAAGTATTTATCTAAGTTCCGAAATAAAAATTGGGGTCTTATTAAGTATGTTAGCAAAGAGTGTAATTTTTAATATTCTATTTGTTTACAATTATATAATATTATATATATTACTACATTACATTAATTACCACCACTAATTATATCTATAGGATAGGTATACCTAATATGATGGTATCATTTATATACTATATAGACAGAGAATATATAAAACCGACAGATATAATATATATATAACTTATATCTATATATATATATATAATATAATATGTATATATATATATATATAGATATATATATATAATATATATATATAGTTATTAATATTATAATATATATAATATACTATATTATACATATATATATAATAATAGGTAGTAATTATCATATATACGTATACTATATATATATATACTATATTGCTATATAACTTAATTACTATTTTGTCTAAATTTCTTCAATTCCATATAATATCAATATATACTTATTTATATATATTATGGAACTACATAATATGCTATGATAGTAATATACTACCCTATAGAGGACTTCACACTAACTAGGATCCTCACAAATATAACATATAATACCTGCACACATCAGCTATATAACATACATAACAGCCCCTCAAGCTCTACGCAAGGCTATTGCCGACTTGGATATGGATACAGTCATCCAGCTCATACATGTGTACTCTATAACTAATACCGAGTTGATCTTAGATAACATCACTACGCCGTAAGCTAGTTCTGTGAGATCACTAAAATGTTACAACTTCCCAAGCTATGCTTATCACATTGATATAATGAGACTTATACTATTAATATATCGTATATATATAATTAGGTGAGCTAAAGTGAAATATACCTTCAATAGCCACATAAGACATTATATAGACACAACCCAAACACTAAATTTATACTTAAGTGGGATATATATTATTAGACTGTATAAACTCTAATAACACTTATATATACACTATCAAGACACTAGGACACATTCACAGATAATATGACGTTATATATATACCTCACTACATCACCAGGATATATGAACGTATATTAACCGAATAAAGAAGACCCGAATACTGGATAATACAGTAAGTAACGATTAATAATAAATATATTAATATATAATAACCAATAAATTAAGTCATATACGTATATTATATACACTATATATTCTATATATACTTATCAACAATACTATGAGTAGTTTCGTTCCGTCTCACTTAGATTCTTGCATAGTTTTGATTTTACCTAAACATTTATCAAGCTTTTTCTGTTCATTTATGATTAAGATTGAACGTCTCTTTCCGTCACTTACTCTTCAACTCAGTGACCCGTCTGCAACCACCTTCTCCCCTTCTATCCCCTCTCATGTTGCAGTTCTTCACTCTTCACGCCCTTATCGAGTCGTCTCAATTTAAGCAGTGAAGTAATATTGTAATGTAGAATAATTCACGAGAATACCGACAAACCGACCGCCAATACTTTGCCTCGTACATCCCACAAGAAATGAGTAATTCCTTAAATGTATATTCTGTAGCTTCAAGGTCGACAGACCAGAGTGTTTGAGCGGGAAGAAGAGACACTACATTCTCAGACGCAACAGATCTGCCTTAACAAATAGTAATTAAGTAAATCAAAAGATGTGAATATACATTAAGCCTTTTTTATATCACAATCATAATAACATAAGAATATTTCTAAAGTAACAGACATCCTATATAGCAAAAGATCATCTTTGACGCTTCACACTAAAACGTGCACCAAGAAATTAGCTTAACATAATAAATACTTCAGTAAAAGCCCTATTTTCACATAATCTAAATTATTCACGAAAGGAAAATGAATTAAAATTCTATCTCACTATGATACTATTTTAATTCTATTTTATTTGAGGTTTAATTGACTTTAATAAATTTACTTGCTTTTCAACCTTTTGATGGTTAATTCTAAACTCACAGTGCTTTGAAATGCTATCATTTTATTATAATATGCTGAAACCAAAGCTCTGGAAAAAATACCTGTGACTTCAATCAAATACTTATTGACATAATATAAACAGATATAATAAACCTAATATATAATATTTATACATGGATTATACATTAACTTATATACCTATAAGATAATATATTGTATATAAGTATATTATACCGATATAACACATCAGCAATATTATATTACAGTTTCACCCTAATATATAGTGAATTATAATACTTTACATAATAGTATGAGCTGCAATAATGTTAATAACTAGGATTATCTATATGATCTGATGAGTAATCCATAGATATAAAACTATGACTATATTAAAGTACGATACAGTCCAGATCGTATAATTAATATAATTATTATTACAGTGAAATAGTAAATAATAAGAGACTCGGGTAGAAAAGATTAATCATTACCTAAGAACTGATACAAGACTATCATAGAAAAGAATATAAAAAATATTGATCAGAAGGAGCTGAGTATTTATAGCTATTAGGAAAACCCTGACTATTCATATGTCTTACTATAAAGACATGCAGCGTCAGCTTTTGAGAGAAAACTTTTTTATTTGATCCTTTATTAATGCAACATTAATTCGCTTTAGAGTAATATTGATGAACTTACAATGAATTTCAATATGGAATGATGCAGGACCGCTGGCATATACCGAATAAAGTTGCGAGAACTAATATCTATTAAATTTAGATAATGTTAAAACCAGCACCTTCGTATAATATAATCATAATAAGAAATAACAACAATGAAATTATGCATACTCGAAAAGTACTGACACTTACAGAAAACCCAATCACAATAATTTATAGAATCACACGATCATAAAGGCTTATTACAAGAATTAAAAAACTATTAAAAAACAGAAAAATAAATATTTTTTTTCAATAAATCTAAAAATGCTCGGAGTAAAAAGGTAACAAATTACAGAAAAACATTACATAAAATTGGAATCAGCGTGTAAAAGCTTATTACATGTAAAAAAAAAAATTTTTTTTAAAAAAATTAAAAAAAAAAAAAAAAAAATTAGGGGGATCGAGCCGACGGGAACACAGAGGGGGACGTTTTCCATACACCCGCGTAGGGGCAGGGGCGGAGGACCACCGACGACACCAAATACCAAGAGCGAGGGTTCCGCGACCCTCCCCGCGAGGGAGGGGAAATAGTCCGTACCCTGTCGTTCCCCCCGAGAAGGCCGAGAGACATCTTTCCGACTACCTGCCGATCTTTTGCGGTTTTACCCTTAGGGTATTCCTTTATTATTAAAAAAAAAAAAAAAAAATTTAAAAACTGACCGGAGATGAGTAAACGTAAACTGGTCCTCACGATTATATATATATTGAATCAATGTCGTCCACCAGCTTGCCTTCCGAATTTAAGAACTATGTCACCGCAATGCAGATAGATACTAGACTAAAAATAGATTTTAATGAAAAAAAAAAAAATGAAAAACATTAAAATAAAACTAAAATCAAAAAACTCCACAGGCAGTCTTACATAGACGCATAACAGTCCTAAGATATATAATATATTATAATCGATATATATAAGTATTATGACGGGCACTTGGGGAAATACTTAACTCTACCTTATATAGCTATTGGTTTGATGCTTTAATATGAGGGGCCAGACGTACTCATCACGAACTCGTGACCACCTGTATCTTAAAAAAAATGCGCCGTCCAATGAATTCATCACGCTATCAGCATGTTAGAAGTACCACGCGCCACGATCACTCTTCGACCACCACAACACAAATTACGATAGCATCGGGAAGTTGTGTCTGATGCCAAACTCGCACGTCAATAATAATGTGCAAGATATTAAGGAACACGGTCACTACAAGCATAACGCGCGATGCGAACGAACACAACCCAGGAGATTTCGCAATATCGAGACAGCGAGAGGAATGACACTCACACACAGACAAGGCCTCTACTATGAAACACAACACAAGTAAGCCAAAGCATAAGAGAAACACGATCGCACCATCACAATTGAAATGAAAGGTAATACGCCCCAATCTAGTAATTGTTCAATCAATTGAACGATCGGAGGGACCTTATTTCAGCAAATCGACGCAAGGAGAAATGAAACTCCAGATAACAAACCCACTATTGCGATACGCATCCTTTACCAGAATCGGAATATATTTATCTACTAATACGATCTAATGTTGGAGAATTGCCGTACCTAGCTATCTAAACGCTGTGAGAAGTAGCAATCAGACTACAACCAACTCCTGAAGTGAATCAAAGAATAATAAACGAAAGATCTATGAAAAAGACAAAGGTAGAATACGCAACATACTGTGTCATAGTATACACACAACAAGGACAAGTCTCGTAGCACTCGAGAGAATAAGACGGCGCAAGACCAATGATAGACACGGACAAGAAAACCTCATAACTACTAGCTAGACAAGCCCGATCAGCGGAGGAACCTATCAAGGCAGTAACCTACCCAGAATACCAAGTACGGCGCTCTTAGCAGCGTGGACGCCACAATCAACCTGGGATATTAGTACCGGTGCTGAATAAACGGGACTCCTTCGTCACTGGTGAGATACGGATGGGGGAAAGTACTTAGAGAAATAACGAAATGGCAAACAGCACTCATCGAGAGGAGGCCAGGAATGAAAACTTACCGGTCGTATCGCATGACAGGTAATAAAACGCACGATCAAAAAGCTACGCGAACAATTGAAGCTGTCAACTAGCCAACGTGGGTCCCGTAGGAGCATATCGACTGGTAATGGGAGCATTATAATCCCGTGGCCCGAGAATACGTGTCGCTAGAGGACAATGAACCATAGTAGATTCCCCTCCAATAAAAAAGTACTCACGGACTACCAATGAATAAGTCTGACCACCTCACGAGGAACTGGATAATTCAAAGGTACGATCCCAGAAATCAGCGACTGACAGATGACGCGTGTTTGGCCGTTTAGTGATGGTAGAGCAGTTATCACAACAACAGAGTTTGGAGCACATCATTCTACCAGATAAGGACAAGAACCAGTTAGCTCAAAAGGTCATCCAGACTATAGTCATCGTAGTTTGCTCTAAGTATCTCTAAATTTCATTACTCAAGTATTAGAATGCCCAATAACCCACATGGCCTAACAAGATAGTACTCTGCAGTTACCAAAGATTCAACTCTTAAAGACATCCACGATTGAATGTGGAAAGTTGGTAAGTGTTACCATGAAAACTGTTCGATAAGTACACGAAACTAAAATCTGCTGCCAGTAAACGAGCAGAAACCATACAACGGATCTCGGGAGACCGGTGGACCAGGCCGCGTCACCGCTACACTTCATCGGTGCGATCCACGAACTAAACTCTTAACGGATTGCTACGTCGGTTGAGAGAAGAGAATAAGACAGAAGCCTATCATCATTGCGCTGGTGAATTAGAAATAGTCAGGCAACGCATGAAATAAAGCATTATAAAACTAGATACACCAAATCAGATTCTCCATTTACGAAGATGGCAGGGAATCCAAAACGTAGACTACGGTAGAGGCGATCTAAATAGGACCCGGGGGGCCGACTGGGACAGGTAAACACCCGAACTGAGGGGGGTGAAACGGTAAGACTCAGCTAAAGGTTAATGAACGATGACTCGTCCGTCTATGCTACATTAAATATATATCGCAGAATATAATTAATAAAATTCGAGCATTCGCACGAACCACAATAATCACATGCCAAGAAAAGAGGCAAGAAGGAGGAAAAATATTTTATTATTATTAAAATCACAACATACATTGAGACATGTAGTTGAAATATAGAGTGATATGGGGAAGAGCACACATGCCCAAAATAACTCGCTTAACACACTATCACTCAGACGACTAGGAGTCAATTACACTGAGTTCCAGTCTCCGTCGGCAGACTTGAGATACTTCCTCACGTCACCATTAGCTGCGAGAAACAGGCGACAGACAAGTCGATGCGTGTTCTATTAACCTCTGGAAACTAGTAGAACATGTTTATATAGATTAAATCAGAATCAGAGATCAGGTTTTTCTCGTATTTCACACATGGTTATATACTGGGAGACGATATGATCGTAACATTAGTCACTAATATTTAGCATTATACCCCATAATATGGGGCGAACGCGTGAGATACCTAAGTTCAGTATATCTAAGTTTTACTATACGTGAGTCATACATAGTAATTTAGTAACTTGAGTGAGATAGAGAGCACACGGATGAGGGCGAAGTACGAGCGTCAGTTAGTTCAAGATCCTGACAACATTTCCTAACGTATCTATACCCGGCACCGGTATATAAAGAGACATATGAAGCACTATGTATGTAATATTATTATTTATATCAGGAAACTTACTGAGGATTAATGACTATGAGCACGAAACAGCGCTATAGCTAAAAGACGAGTCGGAGGGAAAAAGAGAGACAGAGGACTACACTATTGATTCGTTACGGAGCGAGAGGAGGTATCTATCATACAGAGTTATGGGTGTGAACTAACTGAAAATAGGTGGCTTCAGGGTTACAGGATTAGGGAATAGTCTCACACTCATAAGCTACTGAAAATTATCAGCGGTTACCGAAGCTTCTAGGAATGTAAAGCTGTTTAGGAGTAAGAATACAAGGTTAGGATTAAAGTTCTATGGGTTGACGCGGCAAATCACAGCCAAATAGTTCAGAAGTGAGCCCGGCTCACCGCAGAGAAGATATATGTGCAAACTTAAGCGCAGTTTACACAAGGCTTTTTAACAGGCCATCAACTCAGTACTCAGGCGGCTTACCTTCATAAAACGCTAGAACATAACCCTCATATTACAGTCGACACACAGCGCAACTTATATTTACTTACTTGCCCCTCTCCTAAGGACGAGGTGCGATACGGTTGTCATCGTTTGGGTGAGCAGCAGAAATCGGACATGGATCAGTCACACATACTAAGAATCACTATAGCTAGAGACGAAACAAGAACAAAACTAGAATATAACACGACTGTTGCACTAGAGCTTGTAATTACATAATAAATAATTTAAATTGATATAATGTTATTAACTGCATTCCAGCTGCGATATACGTACAATATAACATAAGGATATTAGACAAACGAAATGATCAAACTTCTAATGATCTCACATCTTGTAACAACAAAGAGCGAGAAGTCCCACTTCGAAATTAGAGAAGCACTGCTGAACTGCACTGTGACACTTAGTGGTAACCACTCTTTGACTTTCCCTTCAAGATTATCGTCGGTGCTATTGAGACCTTTGTCCAAAGGTACAATGAGAGAGCAGCGCTTCTGCTCTCCTAGACATCACTCGCGGAAAAGAGATAGAATACCACTCACACCTTATTACCAACCAGTGAGAGCCCATAATTAAAATGAGACCGGAAATGTTACGTATACACCAATTTCCTTAAACGCAAAATAAAACGATTAACTAATTGGAAATACTGACAGCGACACAATAACGTATGTAACGTATCACATTACGACGATAAGCACTCAAGCACTACTTGTATAACATATTGCTAAATGGTGAAACTGAACTATCCTACAACGCGACGATATGCGAGCACAGCACTATGACCAGAGATTACGGCTATGAACCTATTTATCTAGACGGCACGTACCGATACGCAGAGAGACCAGCATACTATCTGCCTACACGATGATTCCCAGAGTCGCTCCAACGCAAAACTGTAACTGGTAATCACCACCTACACGCATGCCGTCAACAGCTGCGTTTTCTTAAGCATAATATGGCAGTTGCACAAGCACTAAAGTATCTCGCCAGAGTCTGTACCAAAGCAAGCAAAAGTGTGCCTCTTTGCTACACCCACCAATCAGTGCAAGTGAGCCAGTGCGCTGGCGTGAGACTCATTCTCTGAGAGAAACACACAGACGGAGAGATAATCAGAAGAAAGCTATGCCTAAGAAATAGAAAAGGACTATGGAGGAGAGTTCAACACTGCAGCAATCACATGTTAAGTCACCCGACACGAATCTGGGGTGCTGTTGAACAGTCAGCAATATCAAACAGTCGCACTCACTCCTCATGGACATGTAGAACATACAGTCTTCATCCCTATATAGTAAAACTCAGATTTAGCAATGATCTTTTGAGTGCTAACCACACCACATTTTTAACAAATGATCATACTGATGACAACTTGTTAGCCACCGTACACATCACAGGCAGAAATCGAAATGGTTTCGTTATGTTGCAACGGCTTGCGAGGAGTTAGATCTACAGAAGTGAGTGAGTACTTTATGGAACGCGAACACATTAGCGCGAACCGGTCCAAATATATTGAGCATTTTTACGACGAATCTAACATTTCTAGAAGCATTAATAAATTCGGGCCCCAGGTTGCGGATCTCTGACCGACCTACACTAGCTTGTGTAGCTAGGAAAACACTGAGACTCACGAAGCCAAAAACCGGCCAGTAACTGAGAAGCTACACACAGTATGCCAAGTAGCGCATTCCATCAACCCTGACGTACAGACGAGACATCTACGTAACAGAACAGGCCACGACATACCGGCAAGTAGATCTCGATTAGGCAGACCGCATTGGAGAGGTGGAAATGATGATTAAGACATATGCCACTCTCAGGCTGGCATTGGACACACTTTAAGTTCTTGTGTTGAGCTCTCAAGGGCATTCAAACTATTCAAAGTAGGCAACGGTAAGCGTTCGTGCGGTCATGCGAGGTGGAGGGAAAATTACCTTCACTACAGCACAAAGCTCGATGGAACTTCGAGACAGGCTCAAGTAACGTAGCAGACTACCGGGCCTTACTCGGGGTCACTATAACATTATCCCCTCACCATATCCCTGCGTACTTTCTACCACATCATAGTGGTACAAGTGTTTTACCAGAGGCTATCCAACCAACGGGGCTACCTCATCGTCACACAAGTGGCTCGATAGAGCGGACTGGGTATGACCTAATTTCCCAGCACAGACCTCCCAGCCCAAATTCAGAAGCACATACACACGTTTCATGACGGACGCTGCCAATTCCCTGATCTCGCGACAACCCGATTCCGAGCCCTTGGGTGTACACACTTAGGTTGAAGCCCCCTGAAATGGCAAAAAAATCTCACTGACACCGGAGCGCGGAAACCATGTCGAAACCCATGCTCTAATATAACACTCTCTCATCCGAATCCCCACTGCACTTTGAAGAGAGCGCCGCCACCACTGTTCGGGCAGCTATGACCACTTACTTTCTCAATTTCAGCACGCTACAAGTTGATTATAACAAGGGAATTAACCACCAGATCCCAAGCTTATCCCATACCCACAATAAACATACTTTGGTTATGCAAGTCAACAACTTATACATGGTACTGTGGCGTCAATATAATGAATTAAGTATATCCAGTAGGATAGAATATCTGAAAACACTTGCAAATGCACCAAGCGTCGCGGACATTTTTTGTCCATACGTCAATAAGGAGTCAAGTAGAGCGTCTTTCATATATCAAGTATTTGCCTTGCATCCGTGAATATACTGCCATGCGGCAACAAGCTATTTATTCAGCGAATCTTTATTCTGAACTTCATCAGCCCATTGAATATGACCCCTCAGCTAGATAACCCATGCAGTACCCTTACCACAGCCTTGAAAGATTTAATACCGTATGTTGGACATTAATAATATAGCTACGGTGTTATCCGCCTATAAGTAGCGATGCCCCTTTAATAGTCACTATTTATAAATAAGTACACTAAGCTGTTAAATATAAGATTAATTAAAAAGTATGTTGGCAACACCTAGAAATTTTATCCCAAATTTGCGATATGAGAAAATACAGTCTAAATACAACTACCCCTAACTTATATTTTTATAGGCAGCAATCATAGTATCAGGCTCAATTAAACTAGAGATATTTTTCAGCATATACGGATCAGATTTGTAATAAATAGAAAACCTTAATTGTCGAATATAAGGCGCTGCAAATACATGGTATGTGTATAGTACTTAGGTTAGAATGCCATTAAGCAATTATATATATGAGATAACAGGATCTGTAAGTTCAACTTACCTTTCACTTAAGGGCAATACTTCTATATGATAATAAAATATACTATATACTTGATACTAACACGGTCAAACGACTGTATAGAATTAGATATATATATTAGTACGGAACTTACTATAATGATAGACAAATACTATATATATACATATACCTATATATAATATATACTACGGATAGATAAGGTATACCAACTTATCGCAATACCGCCAGAATCAATATCCTCATACAACGAGAGCAGACATGGACCTAATCGACAAAATGTCAAAGAGATATAACTGCGCACGTCTCTGCTGCCCAGGGATGAGAAGACCACCAGCACAATGTTGCGGACATGAGGTAAACATTTATACCCTCCAAGATACTAATGTAACCTACTGAGAGATTACTATTCAGTACAAAGAGCAATCGAATAATTGTGCCATTTCACACACAGACCGTGGTTCAACATCTCGCGAGAAGCGAAAGTAAAGTTCATTAACTTCTCCATCTCATACATAGTGTACTTGTTTGTACAAGATCCTTATAAGGGGAATAATAAACTTCAAGCGAATGTGATTGCAATACCTTAATAATAAGTGGTCTTATTTAATTTATAATAGGACAAACGTATTTAACTGCCAGACGTGAACGGGTAGTAGGAGTATATACTACTACATACCGTGATAGTACCGGCATAATGTAGTGAGGGCAATATAAGCTTAGACTATATATACAATAAGATGACCTCGGGATACCCGCTAGTCAGGCGGTATCTATAGCGCTAGACTAGCACATTACACCAGAGTTGTTAGACTATCAATTAGAGCAGTAGTTATAATAGAGACCTAGTAATACAAAGACTATGTCGTATATCCATAATAAATGTATCACTATACTTTAATACACACAGAGCGAGCCGCAGATTAATATATAAGCCTAGGAAGTGATAATAATAACAGAATTGAAAACGAGGTTTAGACATTTGAGATATCCGCATCCTCATCGCTTAACCGCAATTCCATTCTCATTCTCTGAACTCCAAGAATGGGCGTGAACTTCCGCATTTCGCGATCAACGCGCCACCGCGGCTACCTGGGATATAATCCTATAATGACGGAAGAACGCTTATAGTAAAGTTCACGCCCTCATGTATAATTATGAAGACTACATGTTACTCACAAACTCTTAAACTATACACCCAAGACTTGTTCAAACCGTTGAATAAGAGTTTATTTTCATGAAATCGTCTGTGAGAGTCGCAGAACACATCCACACTAATGAGCGAACCGATTGCTACAATTCGTTAACGCCGCATCGACAACAAACACAAACAGGCCTGGAGACGGCGGCTGCCAGGTGACATGACTAATGCGATTTTTTCAATCAGGATAGGTCCTGATGAGTTGACAATCTCCTGCTAACCCGCTCTGGACAGACGGGAGAACTAAGATAGGTGGGAGACCCAGGGGCTTAAAATTTCTTATGTGGTTTTTGTCTAGAGCAGGAAATCTCATCACTAACTGCACACGAATGAAGATTAAGTTGACTTTAACACCTATCATGATTTTTTTAACACGCATAATTTTGAGAGATCTCTCACAAAGGTGCCACTCATGAAATCCCCAAACCGGCCTGACCCTGACCTCCGGCAGACCTATAAGTTGAAACGTGAAGCCGACTGTTCGAACCCACTGAGAGCTAAGAACAAGAGTATTCAAACCCTCTGCCCAAAGTTTATTACGACATACTGATCGCGCTTTACAGCAATCGTTTACTGATCCTAGAAACAACACAAGATATCTTGAGAAACGCTTACTGGCGCACGTGGTCTCACGGAGGGCCTTAAAACTTTAATTTTAGCCACCAACCTATTTGTCGTATGAAATGCCTACATGGACAAAGGCTAAAAGGTTTCACCCACACAGTATAAACGGAAATAGCGTTACACGAAAACAGACACTGGCATATTTATCCAATCTCGTGTTAGAGCAACAGCCGATTGCTGACGCCATGCAATCGCCCCAGTCTCTTTTTGGAGCTTTGCTACAGCAAGTACACTCAACTGGTCCTGCTCTTGTTCACGGCCTCTACAGGTAATTCAACAAGTTGACACCTCCCGATCATTACGACATGCGAGGAGAACTTGTTTTTTCAAAGCGACAATTCCTTTCGCCCCTCGATGTAATCGGAATTAGGATAGATCGCCATGTTCTGAGATCTGAGGCGTATGATTAATGTTGTAGTCAAAGTTCTTCACCCCACATGGGTTGTTCACCAGAAAACGTTCGGCTTGGGAATACATCTAGCATAGCCCTATCCTTCTAACAAGTGGTCATCCTAGAGCAGGCGTTTTCTTTCAGCCGGCGTGCAGTATTCTCACCTTACCCCGATATTGATAAACAGAGTATGCATAATCAATCCGAACTATAACGAATTAGGGCCTCTTATGAGTATGGCTGAGTCTTTAGGCGATTTGCCTCTCGAAGCAACATATATGCTTCATTGTTAGGAAGTTCAGTCTATTTCATAGTATTATTCACCTAGTAATAATTCCTTTCTGCCCATAATGGGTGGCACGGCCTGTTGCTGGGAAAAGAGATTATGTGGGGTGCAAAGCATTGGAGTCCACGCCCCGAAGCAACACTGCGTAACGCAACAGAATACTATCCACATATGACCTATATAAGTGTAAGACTTTATATTATACTATATTAACTTTACTATATATATAGTACTACACAACCTAACCGGCTTTCTTATACATTAAGTATTAGTGGAATATACGAAATACTCTATGAGTTATGCATACTATAATAGTGGCCCGCTAACTAGACCTTTCGTAGCTATATCCCTACATAGTTCATACACTACGTAAAACTTCTATCAAATATACAGCCACACGTATTCTTCCGTCCGTCTTGGTCTTACCGGCGGTATATGAAAATAATTCACCAGAATAATCACGTTCAGGAGATAATGCCTTAGCCTGGTATGGCTGAAGTACATCTATAACATCAGGATACGCTCAGTAATCACTGTGAGATTAAGGAGATGCCGTGTAGTTTACATAAGACGTGGATAACAACTCGGAGATAGCATAGTAGATGTAATGCTACTAAACGATAATGCTAAACACACGGTGCTTTGAGTGACCAACGTTTGAAGATGAAGTTACAGCTCGAAAAAGACAACAGCAAAACAGCCATTTATTGCAAAATCACCAGATAGGAACTAAAAAACATTCATGGCAGATATACGAAATACTGAAGGATTAACTTTCTTCTAACTAACAGGGAAAAGTTTCAAAACTGTTAAATTTATGTTCATACAAAATAATTCAATCTCTCGTTATTTGCCAACTACTTTTTTACCATTGTGGTTGTTCAAAATATTCTAATTTGAAGGATTTTTATTTAATTTTACTTTTCGAAGAGATTATGAGTTACAAACTTAAACTTCTACATTGTAAATTATGTACTATCTTTGACCTGTCGGACATACTTGACTTTTTACAATCTGCCTTCACTAAACACGACACAAGATGCCCTTGGTACACAGGCTTATCATGATTGACTAAGACTTACATAAAAAACCAAGTAACCCCAAATAGAAAGATGACCAGACTACAGCTCCTCAGTTATCAACAACAGACGAACCATCCACTAACACCGTGCAGGCTATTGGTAATACTATAATATATATAGTACCTTAGGCCGCTATAAGTACTGAACATATAGTAATTATACTACTATATATTTCACTTTTATAGTAACCTTGGTACTAACATGGTATATATATATACTAGTCATCACACTATGCAATTAATACTCATTACCCCTATAATTATAATAAGGTAGGTATTTTACTATATAGTATAAGTCTATAAGTATTGCTCACACTGGCCACCACACCGGGACGAGTGTGGGCCACAGCACCTTCTCCTCCGCCAGACGGCTCGGACGGTAGAGGTCAGTAGCAAGAGTGTCACGGCAACGAGCAGAAGAATAGTCAAGAGCAGACATAGAACCGCAATCAAAAAAGAAAGTCCCAGCCTTAACAATACGGACCCCTTTATAGGCCCTTTTATTGAGACTCGTCGTCAGTTAGAAAATCACACCCTAAGAGCTATTTCCACCGGGACCACGTCCCCAGATTCCAAGAACTCGTATACACTATATCTTTCCAAAACGTCTAATACAAGAGGATAAACGAGCCGGAGCACGAACCACTCACGTCTCATACGACGAGATCCTCGTACCAAATTACCGGGTAAGATGTTCCGATCAGTCATTGGCCCAAGGCTGGAAACCACACACACCATGCAACTCCCTCACAATAAATCACCGAACCAATATAGAATATGCTAATAGATAACATAACTTAGGAGTATGTTAATTAGAAGCACACCGAGAAATATCACATTCCTGAATTCGAATTGAACAACACTATTCCTTACTAGCACTCTGCCAAGAACTCTACATTATTTCCATCGCTCCAGAGCATTTCCTATAATTACTAGAGGTCAATATACACATCTTTCCGTTTACAGTTCTCTAACACTTGAGACACGGTCGTTATTTACGTTGGCACACAAGCACACTCTACTCTAGACTCCATCCACATATAAGCATGGATTTGGCGGACAGTGTTAACAAACAACGACAACTATACCACCAGAGACCTAGAACATTCTCAGCAATGTCTGACCCTACACATAAACAAAATCCTAATCACAATCAAACGTGACTTTCACTTATATCTTAGTCAATGACACCAGGCTTTTCTTCACGCAAACCACACTCCAAACTATCTTAATACGTTCATTCTCAATTCATTTTATCAATTCTTACTCACAACCTAATACAACGCCCCTCAAGAAATGTCCAACTAAACACATTGTACTATTTCAGATATATACCATCTTATTTCCAAGCCATATTCCTTACTATGCATTAAATAAATGTTATATGCTAATAATATATATATATATATATAATAATAATATAGTATATATAATATTATAAATAAAAAATATAACTTTAGTTGATACTAGTAACGTATATCATAATTATTATATAATATATATAAATACTATATAATATATACCCCTCTATACTAATTTATTTGTGCGTAATGTGTGTATTTAATATATCGGTATTTATGTATAAATCAGTCAATCATTCTATCTATCCCTGCTTATATAGCTGTCTAATTATAAAATCTTCTATAGATTTATATATATTTATTTTTTTATCTTAATCTATATTCTATATTCCATTGTCTATATCTTTATTTTTCAGTCTTCTCACTTTGATTCCACTCACTCGCACAGCCTTTGCCACAATGAAAACAAACATTTTCTGACATAGAGATGAGTGGAACAAGAAAAAAACGGGAATGAAAAATTCCCCAAAAACCTTCTTTAAAGATTCCACTGCTTCTACCCTTGGATTCATTTTCTCTATTTTTTGAGACTTTAAAAATCAAATAAATATTTAAATTTTTTCTTTACTCTTCCAATTTCTTAGAGTGTTTGTTTGCAAAGAAAATTACTGAAAATTTCTGTTGAAAAATAGATTTTAAAAATTTCTGCAAAATTTATTAGGATTGTTCTTATACAAATTTATCATTCGTCAACCAAACCTATAGATCACAGGCTGATTCTTAGTATTCATAAATTGGACTCCCGAAGCCTACCTAAAGGTTTATACATAGGGTGCACCATACTAAGCAAGACCACTTATATATCTCAGTTCTAGAAACATTGAAATACAAATTAATAATCATCCCTGTATAGCTTAGCTGCTCCTACTTATTCGTTGCTATTGTTGTCAGATCGCGTATACTATGGAGAACCCTATAGAATTTGGAGACTAAATATTCTCTATGTAGTACTGAAAAGGTCGAATTGAACTGATTTTTGATTTCTCTAGCAAGCAGAGCCTATAGTAAAAAATCAAAAGATGCATATCACTAGGGCGTAAAACGACACCAGCAAACACGTGCCTAACTGAGCCACGATACCCAAGTCACTGGAAGGAGTGATTACGGAGTATTACTTAATAGCTCATGAACTCAGAATGTTATTAGCCCAATTAAAGCCACGACAGTGGATGTCGGATCGCTACCAGCCGCCCACGCTGAATGCTATGTCCCTGTCGCGATATGCTATAAAGTATAATCATCCGCTTCCACATAATATGTTTCATAAAGCCATTATGACAAATAGTGGAACTACATTATAAAGTTCAAAGATCGATAAGATGACCAACTTACTCCTTCGGCTGTAACCCACCACAAGTGTCACATAGCAGGAAGCATCACTCATAATTCTAACTCAGAATGAGAAGAATATATACAAGTGACTAAGATACGTCTATAGAGCATGAATAATAACGACTGCTATGAGTATCTATAGTTATCACCCGAGGACACGTACCCATCGTAGCGGACGAGAACTGTCTCCTTCACGTCAGCTTATAACATTAGCACAGAAAATAATGAAGACATAAAGAGTCTATTCTGACGGTACCGGACAACGGAAGCAGTAGCCAACAGCAGTCAAACTAGTAATATGGTAACTAACTTCCGTCAGATCCGGATGTCTTAGTATAAGGTCGACGGAATATAGATTATATAGAGAACTACTATTACTCATTGACGGAGGCTTGACCAAATATAATCACCTGACGAGCTGTAATAAGAGATCTCCGACCTAGAGAACGAGAGAAGAGAATAATGAGCAATCATCAAATAGGAGAAGATAGATCAAAGAGAGAAAGAGCAGAGAAGCATATCAGAGGACGAGCACGAGAGACGAAGCAACGATAAGCCCTGCAGTGGAGCGAGCCAGTACAAAGATTGTACCAGGACACGCATGTGGCTTCAGCATACACATAAAGCTGAAGACACGAACATGCCACCAAGAACACTGCACGGAATTAAATCCACCAGAGAAATGACAATGAGAATAGCACGCAACGAGTATTGCATGGGAGAAAGACAGAGAATCTTAGTCTACAGCGAATGATCGATAAGCAGCAAGATATCAAAAGGGTTAGAAGGTCATAACCGAGTGATCAAATATCACATCATGTACGCTATATTAGCTCATGTAGTCACATCTAGATTACGTGTATTATCCAAAATGACAAGGGTAACCCTCTTAACAAGATATTTACCAGATTCCATCGAGGAGCATATTCATTCTAATGCTTATGGTGATTACAGTTTAGTCATGACACTCTGAGCGATCTGACAGAACACCCACCACCGGCAAGCATAAAGATGATGCAGTATAACACTATAAATGCTACAGTGGATCAGGACGTAATTCTCGCGCTCGAGAGTTTGAGACTAGCTGCCACGGACAATTAGCTCAGTAATCGTACTTCACGAGGCGAGTTATTACGGAGGAGGAGTTATAACATGCAAACACTTCCGATTGCTGCGCTACTCATAAGTGCGACGTTACACACTCGAATTTTACATTTATTCATACACAGACCATACACTATCTCTGCGATATTTCGATGACTATGGCTAGGACGCTATAATCTATCTGAGTTGGGAGTCAGAGTGCTGACTACATCATAAATTCTGTGCACTCACAGTCGCAATCCAGCTGTGTTCATCGATACACGTATAACCAGCATAAAGTACACAATACATATTAACATTAACAGGATTTATAGCCTCGATAGAGGAGCCGACTATAATAGCATGAGTATACACGATACACGAATGTAGCAGAACAATTCTACTAAGACACTTACACGAGACACGAGTATATCTCTCGAAGATATGTGATGTCTATACTACTATTAGCCAGTACACGTGTTGTTGGGGGTATTTTTTGAAACGCACCTAGAACTCCGAAGTCATTATATCTACAACAGTTACACTTAAACATAGATAAACTGATTATAGAGTACTAGTATGATCTATTCATTAATAACTGCGAACAATACTATCTGACATGAATACTCTGTTGTGTAATTATTATCTACGATCGATGTGTATAAACATACCATACTCTGAAGGAGCACACGCGCTACACATAGTCATGTCGTAGCTATGTGTGCCAAATCATGAATATATGATCAGCAGACGAATCGTAGCTTAGCTGAGCACGATGATTCTTTCAGTGATATTCATGGCACGTCGTGATAGAAATGAGTGAGCATTCACTACATCAGTGTGTTCAGACTCACCGGGAGGTGGCCAAGGTCATTAAGATATGTTGCATCACATTATCTGAGACATAAGTATCTATAACTTAAAAGCATCGCGCAGAGATATCAATGAAGACGTGGAGTGTGACTGTAAAAATTACATACGAGCGCAAGAGTGTGGACAGCAGATATTAAATAGAATATTGAGTACCACACACTAAATTATTCAGCCTTTGGCGTCCAATTATGCGGCCAGCAGAGCCGAAGTCATGCAATCAATAAGTAATTCGTTCTTCATGCACTATACACACGACCACGATATGTAGTAAGCGTTAACACGATAATATCCATCTCTAGACACTACGCTATGGTGAGTGTAGTAGTGCATCTGATGCGCATATATATCCTCTGCACACGACACACAGAGTGATAGGTACAAGTGCGTTTAAATTCACGTCAGCTTCCAGGCTACGGCTGAAGTGTGAGATTATAAACATGCGAGACGCGTGTCACACATATATAAGAGTGAGCGCGTCACACAACGGCTGATTCTAAGTGTGAGGTTATCTGGTATGAGCTTGACGAGAAATGTCCTATACTTCATCTCTTCTATACTTCTATATTTGTTACACTCTCTCAGGGAGTATACAAAGAGTAGAGGAACCACATACAGATGGCTCCGCGTGAGACGCTCGTCCTCGGTTAATGAATCAATGTATCTCTACTGATGATAGTTCTGATCCGCATGACGATCCTAATGATAAATTACAACTTAACCCTGAACAGATTAGTAGCAGAGGAAATGACATTGCACAGTGGCAATTAGCGTGATCAGATGATTGCAATCTCGATGGCCGAAATTCTAAAGACACTAAACTAAATGGTTAATTGACCTTTTGATTTCATACTAAAAACGATGCAGTGGTACGAGTTTGTTCTACTTCATATGCAATATTTAACGTGTTAGAGATATAGTTAGCTACGCAGCAGAACAACAAACAAAAAATGTTTCCACTAGCACCCTCAAAAAATAATAATAATAATAATAGCGAATAATAAATAATACATAGATAAAAATAATACAATAAATCTAAACACACACCCTGGAGCAAGGAAAAAACGTAACAGTATATAGAGTTTTCATCATGTTGACTTTTTTTTCTTCTTATTTTATCTTATTGGTTGGATCCGTCCAAATGCCAATATTCTTCCAAGTTTTTTGAAGTCTTCAATTGCTTTACGAGAATCGTTGTGCGTGACCAAGTCGTAGAAAGCTGACTTGATTCCAACAAACCACACCTTATAATGATAATTATATATAACATTATGTAGGAGCCTGGTCTCGATAGTTCTAGATATATATATAATATATATATATATTATAGTATACTATATTAATATATATAATATAAATATATATATATATATATATATATATATATATATTTAATATATAATACTATATATAATATATTATTATATAATAAACTATATATATATATATATTAATATAATAGTAATAGTATATATGATACTCAACCTAGATATGCGATACGATAGAAACCCGATGCTGACTTATGTAGATCAGTAGTATGATACTACTATGCATGGCTAATTAGTAAACTATAATAGTTAGAGCCGTCCAACTAGACGTAGTCTTAGACACGACAGCCTCGGAGGTATTACTCCAGAGAGAACAGGAGCCGGAGACCGCTGCGAAGCCGCATGAGAGCGATCTGCTCAACTATATATATATATATAATATTAAACCGACGACGGACAGTCCCTAACTATACAGCCTAGAACCACGAACTGTCTACAAGTCAAACTTGCAATACGTACTACAATGTATACAGGTCACGGTGCACGGGTCTCTGATTGCCTCTCCATATACACATGAGTATCGTCTATGACTGTATGTAATAGCGTGAAAGATATCAGCAATGAAACATATAAAACGAGACAATATAGACTCTAGTGCTGTGCGCACGCATATATTAGTGGTTCTTAAGAGAGTATCTCTACCTCTTGCAGGTTGTGTACATTGCGACACGGACGTACATTTGGAGTCATGACACCGCGCGCATATACGAAACGAGATCTCAGTGTTTGAGGACTTATCTAAGAAAACATAGAGATATGAATACACAAGAACAGCTAACCGATTGACGGACTGGAAGTAAATGATAGACGTGAATCACGCGCTGCACGCGTGATATAGGAGCACTATTATTATTATTATACTATATTAGGGCTACATCAGTCGTCACGACTCCCGGAGATCACCCTTGAAGTATCTGCTATGAATTATGCTCAACTAAACATGAGATAGGGTGGATATATTGTCCTATATGACACAGTATTGCCGTCGAGGGTGCACGCTCTATACGAGGTCACAGATAGTAGTTATGCAGTGAGCTCACTCAGACATATGTTCACTTAAACTACTATTCCTTCTAAAATGCTATCCATATGGATAGGATATATTTATTTTCTAAAACTGACTTGGACATCATCCTCAAGCAGCGTACACATTGCACTATATTAAGTAAATTCACATCTCCTAGGACTATTAGTTATATCTCATTTATTTCGAGAAGCCCGGGCCGTCACTTTGTATAATTGATCGAAAAATTGTCGCATTATTCTTTAATTTTTTTTGATAATATTTTAATATCCTCTTTATATGTATTAGGTATAATTTTCCTTCCATATGACTATAATTTTCGCAAAAAAAATGAGAATATTATCGTAACTTTATGATATTTGTAGAAGATCGATCGTTTTATAATGATAACCGGGCCTAAGCCCGAAGCAGCCCGAGTGTAAGGAGTCGCCTCCTTCTATCATCATCACTCATTTTTATATTCATATCTAACACACTTTCTCACTCAACTATTTAATCTAATTCACGTCACCTTCCTACTACAAGTTCCACCCTAAAGGAGACCTAATCAAGATCACACATCACTCTAGATTGATACTATCATAACATCTAACCATGGCAGCACAAATAACACTGGCTCATCACTGATATCCAACAAAACAGTAACACGTCATCTATATTTTACAATCTAATATATATTATATATGAAGTCACTAACAATATTCACGCGTAAATATATATACCAAGTAACTGAAACAACTTATCAATAAGATATTCAAGCTACATCTATAAACACATCCAACAGTAACATAACTAGCCGGAATAAAATAATTATTAATTATACCCATTCTCACTACCTTGATCTACCCTATATATATATATTTATATTATAACCAAATAACAATCAGAGACATGAACTCTACACTCCACTTGCGAGAGGTAACAAACTTAGCGGAACACCATCAGGGCTCTTCGCGATATATGTACCAGGGATAGTGGGCACACGGCAAGAGTAACGGTAGGCATCAATCACTAAGTAATGCACAGAATATACAAATGGTACCACAATACTATATAGAGATAGTGCTAGTATGTACCCAATTAGGAAGAGTCGATAAGCTATCTAGGTCTATCTAGACAGTATCTTATTGGGACTACATAGAGGCCCACGACTCAACAATATACGCAAAGTTATATTGACGATAACATGGAACACACTCATAACACAAAATAACCTTAAGCACAAAGTACATAAACATGCTTTAGAATCCAATATGAGGGCACAAACATACAGACCCAATGTTATAATTTTAACGCATCGTATGAGACT
>JABUQX010081752.1:40000-42500 GCA_015478945.1 Trachelipus rathkii
GAAATCAATACAGGAATAGCTAGCTTAGAAGTGACACAAGCTCCACAATCAGCCCGATTAGTTTACCAGATAATACGTTTAGACAGGATGGAGCTGTTAAAGAGAAAGCATAATACTTAAGAGATATAAGAACATGGTCAGGGTTATCAATGAGAGCAAAAATGGGGTGTTTATAGAGTTAGGGACTATTGGTGAGCATAGGTCAATTGTGGTCAAGAATTGGTTGAGACGATGATCCGGAATATGTGTAGGTTCCCTACTCATTTTCTCCAGATCGTTGAGAATATTAAATGTTTCGTCCTCCTCCTCTTCTGTATTAATATGAGAGGACCCAACTATTCTGCTATATACATTAGAATCCTCTAAATATAGGACCTCAGTATTTGGAAAGGAAAGTGCAAGCCATAGTTCGTCAAAGTTAGAAGATTCAAGATTTTCAAATGGGTGTTCCGTTATTGTGGATGTTTAGGTAGGCATAAACTCTAAATTATGGAATAAGTAATAGTTAGATGTAATGAAAGAGTTAGAGAATGAATTCTTAGATATCTGGGTCTAATGCAAGAGCAAAATTTTATAATGAGAGTTACAGAGGTGGTATTCCATGGTCTCGAAATTAGCTTGAAAGCCACTGACAATAGTAAAATCTATGAAAAGGCCATGTCTGCGCAAATCTGTCATTACAACTAAATCTTATACGATTAAACAAAAATTAAAAACAATAAGGCGGTCTAAGAACTGAACCTGTAATAAATAAATTTTTTTGCCAAAAATAAAATATCGTAAAGTACCCCTTCAATTAAAATTTTAAATGTTAGTAAATATATATATATATATATATATATATATATATATATATATATATATATACATATATATATATATATATATATATATATATATATATATATATATATATATATATATAGAGAGAGAGAGAGAGAGAGAGAGAGAGAGAGAGAGAGAGAGAGAGAGAATTAAAATATGTGAAGACGAAGCTTGATAGCATACTGGAACGATCAATTGAAAGAAAAGGTTTTGTAGCCCTAAGAAACCCTAGTACAATGGAAAAATCAATGGTCAATCAGAAACAGCAAGATAAACAAAAAAGTTTGATTGTTGAATTGACTTGAGATCAAGCGATATTTAAAAGTTTGTGCAAATTGTTTTACCTTAAGTTCTGTAATCACAAATTTTATTTATTTTAGGTTTATAATTTATAGTTTATAATTATTTATGTTATAATTATTTTAATCAAAATCAATAACTGTAGATTCTTCTGACCCTTGATAACGGATTAATGGGAGAAAAGGAAGAAAACATTAAGCCTTCAAGAACGTCAGTAATCTGACCAGATCTACTTCATATTTATTCCTTTGTCCAAAGGTAAATATATGTAAGGACATGGAAGTCCTTGTGAGGCTCAGTGAAGATAAGAGATTTACTTGCTTTACTAGAAGAGAGAGACACATGCTTTTCATCGGTCCAAATTACCTCAGAACACCAAGATGATGACGTCCCTGAAGATCAGATTGATTTTCAGAGGAGAATGAATTGATAACTCAGATAGATAGATAGATAGATAGATAGATAGATAGATAGATAGATAGATAGATAGATAGATAGATAGATAGATAGATAGATAGATAGATAGATAGATAATTCACTGGGCAACACATATTTTGGTGCCGGGGTATTTGGAACTGATTTCATATGAATTTGATGCTCTGAATTCAAAAATGGCATTAGTTTTTGCCTAGCAGCTCACATTTCTAAGATATGACACTTTAGTGATATATACGTAACACTATTTTAGGTTAAATCCATGGATCAAATCAAAACAACTAAACGCAGAATTTCTATTAGTATTTGGAGCTGATTTCATATGAATTTGATGCGCTGAATCCAAATATGACCTTAGTTTTTGCCTTGCAGCTCACATTTCTAAGATATAACACTTTAGTGTTACGTATGTAACACTATTTTAGGTAAAATCCATGGATCAAATAAAAACAACTAAACACGGAATTTCTACTAGTATTTGGAGCTGATTTCATATGAATTTGATGCGCTGAATTCAAATATGGCATTAGTTTTTGCCTAGCAGCTCATATTTCTAAGATATAACACTTTAGTGATACATATGTAACACTATTTTAGGTAAAATCCATGGATCAAATAAAAACAACTAAACACGGAATTTCTACTAGTATTTGGAGCTGATTTCATATTAATTTGATGGCTGAATTCAAATATGGCATTAGTTTTTGCCTAGCAGCTCACATTTCTAGGATATAACACTTTAGTGATATAGATGTAACACTATTTTAGGTTAAATCCATGGATCAAATAAAAACAACCAAACAAGGAATTTCTATTAGTATTTGGAGCTGATTTCACATGGAATTAGTTTTTGCCTAGCCGCTCAGATTCCTAAGATATAACACTTTAGCGATGTATACGTAACACTATTTTAGGTTAAATCTATGAATCAAATAAAAAC
>JABUQX010081752.1:47500-72500 GCA_015478945.1 Trachelipus rathkii
AGAACATCTATCTATCATAGAGAGTGTGTGTGTGTGTGTGTGTGTGTGTGTGTGTGTGTGTGTGTGTGTGTGTGTGTGTGTGTGCGCGCGCTCGCGCGTGTATAGATGTGACCGAAATATCATGGTCAAACAAGGTAAAGACATCAAAAACGGGAAAATTTGGGGGAAAGAGAATTATCGTACATGAAACCTATTTATTATTATTATTACTTTTTTTCTCACTTTATTTTATTTCTTCTTCATTTTCCTCCATTACAGTGTGCGCTGATTTCAAAAATATATTCAGTTTTTACGTAGCTCATAGTTTTTTTACATACATGGGACATCTAATCTGGAGGCTGACCTATATATATATATATATATATATATATATATATATATATATATATATATATATATATATATATATATATATATATATATATATATATATATATATATATATATATATATATATATATATATATATATCAGAGGAGACTTCCGCAATTCTGCAATTGCGGAATACCAAAATAAATTGAGGAATTGCAATTGCGATAATTTGAAAAATGTTGTGGAATTGCAGTTAGCGGAATGCCTATATCATTCCGCAGTTAGAGGACTACCAAAAAAAATTGTGGAGTTTCAGTGGAATGCCAAAATTTATAGTCCACAAATTTTTACACGTTGGCCATCTTTGTACGTTTGATAGCAACACCGAAAAATCTTTTTTTTTTTTTTTTCTTCTTCAAAGGATCATGTTTTAAACAGGTTTCTTTTATTTCTGATGTAAAATTTATCAATATTATAAATGATATTGAGTGTTACTATTAATCGACCGATTCTCAATATCGATAATATTTAGTTCTCGATTGTCCTATAAAGTTATAATCGATATTGACCATTTATTCATAGCACCACTTTTTCTTAATAGCAGACGTATATTTATTTCCAACATTGCATTTTATCAGGTTTTGTGCCCTGACATTTGCTCTGATTTTTATATTTTATCACTGAAGGCGGGTAACATTGAGAATAAATTGTGTTTTTTTTTATAAATTTCTGAGAATGTGCGTATATATACTGGTAAATAATACAATGCTTAAACACGTTAAAATAAGCAGTGGTAATTACTATTTAGTAATTACAATACTTAAACGTGAGAATAAAATTGTGGTGGTAAAAATTGCATTAACATGTGTCTTGGTAGCTTAATTCCATTATAAATATCATATTTTTTACCATATATTTTAATATTTTTATAATATATTATTATAATATTACCATATTTTTACCATAATTTATGAAACGTGTCACCACCAAATTTCAGATAAATTGTATTGTACAGTCAACATAAATGATGAATAAAATAATATAACATTGGTACCCAACATCGAAATTCTAAACAAGTAAATATATATATATATATATATATATATATATATATATATATATATATATATATATATATATATATATATATATATATATATATATATATATATATATATATATATATATATATAATTTTCAAATTATTTGGAATATTTCCTCAAACGAGGAAGAACCTACTAGGGAAGTAATTATCCGGTTATCCGGCCGGATAACAATGATATCCGGCCGGATACCGGATAGTCAAAAACTTGGCCGGATAGGCCGGATACCGGATAGTTGCCGGATATCCACATTCATCCTATATATAGATATATATATATATATATATATATATATATATATATATATATATATATATATATATATATATATATATATATATATATATATATATATATATATATATATATATATATATATATATAAGAGAGAAAGTGAGTCACTTTGATGATGGCACGGAAAAAATCAATTGATTTTTCAACTGATTTTTTCACTTGATTTTTTGCTTTTTTTGATTTTTTGCTTTTTTATATATATTTTTTAAGTTATTTGGATATTTAAGTGATTTAACTTCAATAGAAATAAAAAATTAGAATAAAAATATCATAGCAAGGCTACTCTGTTTCAAATTTCTACACTATAAAAATGTCAACAAAAGATCATGTTCAATCATGTTTTATTTCTGATATAATATATTTTCATTATTACAAATAACACTCTTTAGTGTTGCTGTCTCATTGTGTCATAAACTATAAGCCCTATTTTAAGATTTTGAACCCAGATATAGGGCCTAGGGTTAAAAATAATACCTAATCGAGCTTAAAAAAAAAGTTTGTTTACAAATTATATTTCGCGTGACGTCACGACTCTCAAAAAATCCAAAAAATCCAAAAAATCCAAAAAATCAAAAATTGATTTTTTTCTCAAAAAATCCAAAAAATCCCCAACCCTGAGAGAAACGAAAAAATAAAAAAAAAAAAAAAAATCATGATTTTTTTTAAAAAATCAAGTAAAAAATCAGTTGATTTTTTCATTAGATTTTTCGTGCCATCCCTGATTGATATTATAATAAAAATAAATAAATTAATATAAATGCCAACCAAACCCTAACCTAACCATCGACACTAACATGTAAGAAAGCGCTAACAAATGAACAGTGTTTTCGGCCAATAAATAGAATTTCTCCATATATATATATATATATATATATATATATATATATATATATATATATATATATATATATATATATATATATATATATATATATATATATATATATATATATATATATATATATATATATATATATATATATATATATATATATATACATATATATATATATATATATATATATATATATATATATATATATATATATATATATATATATTATATATATATATAGGTTTCGGCCAATAAATATAAATTTTCCATCTATATATATATATATATATATATTTAAAAATCTGGAAAAACTAAAATTCGCTTCCATAGAAATAAAAAAAAATGTCAACACAGTGGAGTTCCGTGTGTAGGATGTAACGAGTAACGGAAAAAATCCGTTACAATTTTTAAAAAGGGTAGCGTTACCGTTACATCGTTACATTTTAAAATCGTTTGAAGCGTTACCGTTACTCGTTACAATTGTAACGCCCGTTACGTAATGCCGTTACATGTAACGCGTTACTGCCCCCTCTGCATATATATATATATATATATATATATATATATATATATATATATATATATATATATATATATATATATATATATATATATATATATATATATATATATATATATATATATATATATATATATATATATATATATATTATATATATATATATATTTGTTAAATAATTTATATTAAGCTTTAATTAACTGCTATAAAATTGAATTTTAATTCTTAAGCTTGCCTTTTATAAATTTTTAAAAAAGTTAATTAACTAAATATTGCAATTTATTAACTTTTTCATAATTAACTTAACAAAATCCTATTAAAAAATTAAAATTAATTTTTTTTTTAAAAGGGGAGGTGCAACTATTTATTAAGGGCAGTGCCCGATTTTCACCCTCCCTAAAGATAGACATAAAATTCGGAATTCTCAGCCGATTTTGACCCTATCAACACCAAACTTTAGCTTTTTTTTTTGCCCTCTAAAATGTTGTTTTCTGGTGCTTTTCTATGTCTGTAGTCATTCTTTCAGAATGTTCAATTTTTCAAAACCCATGTTTTTGATATTTTTCGTATCAACTCCTAGAATTTTTTTCGAAATGACTTCAAACTTGAAATATGCATAGATGAGTTCATTACCTACAAAAGTCATGAAATACTTTTTCGATTTTTTGAGTTTTGTGCTCAGCGTTGTCCAATTTCAAAATTCACTTTTTTTTGGATTTTAAAATGAAATTTCTTTTCATGTTCGGGCGAAGTGGATGAAATTTTCAGGGCATATGTAGTCGGGAGAGATGCACATTTTTTACTTAGATAATTTCTTTGTATATGTATTAGTTTTGGATTTGTACTTGGAACAAATTTTCAAAAAAATTTTTTTTGGAAATTTTTAAAACATTTTCTTTTGAATATACAAAAAAGTTATCTAAGAAAAAAGATGCATCTTGCCCGACTATACAAGCCCTGAAAATTTTATGTTGATCGGACAAGTAGAAAAAAAAGTATCTCAATATTTCACTTTTTCAAACATTTGAATTTTTTGAAAAGTGAAAAATTGATATTTTTTTCCTACTCATCCGATCAACATCAAATTTTCAGGGTTTGTATAATCGGGCGAGATGCATCTTTTTTACTTAGATAAATTTTTTGTATACTCAAAAGAAATTTTTTTAAAAATTTTCAAAAATGTGTTTTTGAAAATTTGTTCCAAGAATAAATCCAAAACTAATGTATATGTGAAGAAATTATCTAAGTAAAACATGTGCATCTCTCTTCGCCCGAACAGGAAAAAAGTTATCGCAATTTTTTTATTTTAAAATCCAAGAAAAGTTGGTTTAAAAATTGGACAGCACAGGCACAAAACTCAAAATCATGCCTAAACAGGCTTTTGTAGATGAACCATCCATGCATATTTCAATCCTGGTGACACGAACAATGTCAAAAACATGGGTTTTTGAAAAATTGAAAATTCAGAAAAACACCAGAAAACAACGTTTTAGAGGGCAAAAAAAAACTACAGTTTGGTGTTTATAGCGTCAAAATCGGCTGATAATTCCGAATTTTATCCATTTTTAGGGGGGTGATTGGGAGTAGCAAGAGCCCAATATTGGACCCTGTCCATATTAACATGTTCTCTATAAATTATTAGCTTTTCCAATGTTTCAGGAGTAACTCTATTTCTCCTATGGCGTTATGATTAGCCAATAATAATAGAAATATGCATCTTGATTGGCTCTTACAGCACTCCTGTGATTGGCTCCTAAATGGTGATACAATTTTATTCTAAATTTTCGTTTTTTATTATTATTATTTTTGATGATTTTTTTGACATCCTGTTGAAACAAGAAATAGACTCGGATTCGAATCCGGATTCGGAATCGAGCTCCGAATCCGAATCCGTATGTGTAAAAATGTTAGAATCCGAATCCGAATCCGGCTCCAGCACCTTGGATTCGAATCCGAATCCGAATCCGTGTGTGTGGAAAGGTTCGAATCGATCGAATCAGATCCAGCACCTTCGGATTTGAATCCGAATCCGAATCCGGATTCGAGAGCTCGAATCCGGATTCGGATTCGCCCATCACTGATATATAGATAGATAGATAGATAGATAGATAGATAGATAGATAGATAGATAGATAGATAGATAGATAGATAGATAGATAGATAGATAGATAGATAGATAGATAGATAGATAGAAAGACAATTCCTATAAAAGTAATTAAAAAGTTTTTAATTTCAAAGTAGAAAAATTATCTTGAATAACTTTTTTAAAAGTGTTAATTGCAGAAACCAAATGTGACATCTTTCATTTTTACTAATTTTTTTTTCACGTAATTTTTCCCCTTTTTATTTCTAATTTCCACATCCAAATTATCTTTCTTACTTTTATCCGTTTAACATTATAGATATTATATTACATCACGTATGCTTTTTCTTCTTCTTCTTCTTCTTCTTCTTCTTCTTCTTCTTCTTCTTCTTCTTCTTCTTCTTCTTTTCATTTTTATTTTCCTTCTTTTTCTTCTTCTTCTTCTTCTTCTTCTTCTTCTTCTTCTTCTTCTTCTTTTCATTTTTATTTTCCTTCTTCTTCTTCTTCTTCTTCTTCTTCTTCTTCTTCTTCTTCTTCTTCTTCTTCTTCTTCTTCTTCTTCTTCTTCTTCTTCTTCTTCTTCTTTTCTTCTTCTTCTTCTTTTCTTCTTCTTCTTCTAATAATAATAATAATAATGAAAATAATAATAATAATAATAATAATAATAATAATAATAATAATAATAATAATAATAATAATAATAATAATAATAATAATAATAATAATAATAATAATAATAATAATAATAATAATAATAATAATAATAAATATTTTAAAGAATCAAAATGTATCTAACATTTTCTACCTCATTACAAACATTTACTTCATTAACAAATTCGGAGTTTCTCGTAAACAGTGTTTTTAAGGCGTTTATGACGGGGGCTAATTACTTTGAAATGCAAGATTATAAGCTAAATGAAGTAGGCGTTCCTGTTGTTCTCCTGTAGCAGCTGCGTCGTCAATGTGACTCGACCAATCTCTTGTTATTACAGAGTGTCCCTTGAGGGCTATGAAAGAAGATTAGCGCTCAAGTATTAACAAACTCACCGTTCGCACTCAAGCATTGGCGAGTTATACGTGTAGCATAAAAGATTTTTACCTATAAAGTATGAAATATAGTTTCAAGAGACATGTAAGAGAGTATATATACATGGATGTCTTTCAGGATATGTATCTGGAAGGGGTTTTCAGCTTAGATCTATATAAATGAGAACGAGACACTACAGACGTAAGTTTAATATGAATTTGTGAGGCATTCAAAATATAATGAAGATTTTGTTTGAACCGTAATTTCAGGCACGTTTCATTATGGTCGAGGTGTATCCCTCTTGTATTTAATTTATGAATAAGGAGAAGAATACACTAGAGAGAACGCTTTTCTCGCTACGAGTATAGGATGAATATATACAAGAACGAAAACACTTTACTTGCGACAAGAATAGATTGGACCTAATTTTAAAGAAACGCAAAATTTAATTGAAGGGTAACAAGGAAATATATTATTAAACTAATGTATTAAGCTTCACGTAAAACAAAACCAACACAGAATCATAGAAACAATGAGAATATAATAATAACATAGACTTGAGACTTTAATGTGTTTTAAAGAATTTAAGAACATTTTTAATGTAAAATAAATTAAATGAATCATATCATAAATTTATGAGACTTTAATTAAAATTCCTTGTGCAAATTTCATTGACTCAAACACACGTGTATAAATTCCTCTAAAACGCTCAAGTAAATAGAGAAAAGCGATTCCCTTTCTCGGACAAACAAGGACAAAGGAATGCAAATGCAATGAACACTGACGAGGAAGAGCTTTGCATTTTTTAGCATTCTTGAAAGAGGAAGATCCACGTGAAAGACGCAACAAAGGCACAGACTGAAATATCTTTTTAGACCAAATTGAAAATTCTCTGTTCCTCAAGAAAGCAATCAATCAAGAGTCAAAGGTAACTTGATTTAAAGATTGGAAAAACGATTCAACACAGAAAACAAGGAGGAAAAAAAAAGTGAAAAAGAATGAGGAAAAGAAAGGAAGAAAAATGTGTGATTCAATTAAATTGTGAATAAATAAATAAATTGTGAATAAAAAACAATTTAAGATAGATAAAATAAGTTTTCCAAACTATTAGAAAAACATGTGGTTTAAAAATTGAAAAAAAAAGTTATAATAATAATACTAATAATAATAATAATAATAATAAAAAAAAAAAAAATAATAATAATAATAATAATAATAATAATAATAATAATAATAATAATAATAATAATAATAATAATAATAATAATAATAATAATAATAATAATAATAAAATAGAATTGATCATAAAATTCATAAAAGTGGTAATAATGTTCCTTAAAATTAAATAATAATAATAATATCATAATAATAATAATAATAATAATATAATAATAAAAGTGGCAACGACATAAAATTCATTTCAAAAGTTTAATTAAAAGCTTTTAGTTACAATCAGACATTATTTAAAAAAAATTTAGCAAAATATTTGCGTTTATATAATATATATATATATATATATATGTATACATTTTTGTATATTATATATTTATATATATTATATATGTTGTTTATATTTAAAAAAGATCTTACTATACTATTATATTAATATATTAAAATTATATATTATTAATTATATTATGTGTGTGTGTGTGTGTGTGTGTGTGTGTGCGTGTGTGTGTGTTTGTGTGTGCGTGTGTCTGTGGATGGGCGAGTGATATATATGAAAGACAAAGAGAAATAAAAATAAAAAGTCAGTTAAAAGTACCTTCCAGTAGGCTCTTCTGAAACAAGTTCCGAAGATTTTATTATTATTATTGTTTTGACTTTTTGTTTCTTTTTTTCTTTTTTTTTTGGTACAAATAATCTTTGATTTATTTCTTGATCAGAAAGAAAATATATATAATCCTTTCATTTCAGGTTTCAATTTGCTCCTTCATCGAACCCTTCTTTGATGCAGAAGTGAATTTAATAATGCCTCGCCAAATTTTTTTTTTCCTTCGCCAAATTTAATGCCTCGCCAATTTTAATGCCTCGCCAAATTTATTACTTCGCCAAATTTTTTTCCCCTTCTTCTCCTCCTTTTTCATTTTTATCGTAAATAAATAATTTCTTGCCTTTCGATTTATGGAAGTAATATTATTTTTCATACTCAAGTATTTATTATTATAAAAACCAAATTAATTATGTATAATGGTAAATCTGATTTGAACTCACCGCACCGCACCACAGTAGAATGAGCTCACCGCTCACCTAACCGTACTAGAATAAGTTCACCATTCACGGCACGGCACCGCACCGCACCGCACCGCACCGCACCACTCACCTCAACATGCCGCACCAAATAATGGCGCTCAGCGCACTGATCTCCGACCAGCCCTGATTTTGAAGTAAAAGGATTGAATAGTAAATCGGAATAAAACAAATTCTACAAGGGAAACAAAAGCTATATTAAATGATACTTAACTGGTTTAGCTTCATTGTGACTAACATTATATATGAACAAGTGGAATAGATGAGGGAAAGTACTCACTTAATAGTAAGAAATGGTGCTATAAATAGTTTTATTTGTAAAAACAGAAGTACTTGTGGCATAGTAGTAGTAGTATTAGCAGTAGTTATAATAGTTGAAGCAGAAGCAGTAGTAGTGGTAGAAATTGAAAAACCAATAATAATAGTTCCAGTAGTAGCAGTAGAAGCAGTAATGATGCTGGAAATTTTAGTAGCAACAATAGTAGAGGAATTAGTAGTAGAAGCAGTAGTAGTAGCAATAATGGTAGAAAAATTATTATTAGAAGCAGTAGTAGTAGTTGCTCTAGGGTTAGTAGTTGTTTCCATTGTAGTAGAAAGCAGTAATGGTATTGGTAATAGTAGCAGTAGTAGCAGTAGTAGTAGTAGTAGTAGTAGTAGTAGTAGTAGTAGTAATATACTTAACTTTAGCTAAATATTTGCTATCTTGAAAGCATACATATAAATTATTTTTCCTACGAAAGAGTAATTCATTGATGCAAAAGTTTCATTTGATAAATTTCGAAAACATTCCTTTGCTCATTCATTAATATCTAAGAAGCCGTTTTGGAGAATGTAACTGTCTCTCTGCACTTAATTAAATCCGTGTTCGTATAATTAAATGAATGGCAACATACAAATTCTTGTTTACACAACTATTTAAGTAGTTAAGATCTTACAATTTTGTTCCTTTAAATACTATTAGAATTGATGCTTTCGAAAATTGTTCAAATACACTGAATTGTTCTTCAAATTTTTCACTTCATATATATATATATTATATATATATGTGTGAAATTACTTAATAATAATATACTATTAATATATACTAGGTTTAACGGCAATATATATACTATACATATAATTATCTAATATATATATTATTTAATAATATATATATTTAGTATATTACTATATATCCTTATAGCTATAAATATACATATATTTATATTTATTTTATATATTTTATATATATATATATATATATATCATATTATATATATATATATATATATATATATATATATATATATTATATATATCATATATATATTATATAATATCATATACTATTATATACATATATATTAATATATATATATATATTACTATATACTTATATATATATTAATATATATATATATATCGTATATATATATTATAGTATATACTAATATAGTATATACTATATATATATATAATATATATTAATATATATATATATATATATATATACTATATATATCTTATATATATATTTTAAATTGATTATATATATATTTATTATATATATATATTACTATATATATACTATTATATAATATAGTATATATTATAGTATTTATATATATACTATAATATATATATTATATATATATAAATATATATATTATATATATATTATTATTTAGATTACTATCTAACTATATCCATATATATGAATATACCTATATATATTATTTATATATATATAGTATACTAGTATTATATAATATAGTACTCTCTCTATATAATGACAGCTATATTATAATAATAATATATATTTGTACATACTTCATCATTTGAATGAAATCTGAGATTAGATACTCTTATATATATATATATATATATATATATATATATATATATATAAGTAAGTTCAATGGTATTACAAGATAAAGTTGGAAGCGAACTGTCTTTGAACTGCTGTAACCAAATCAGAGAGACCGATTTTTACAGCCATCAAGGCCTATATTTGTTAAATATTTCTTTATCTTTTACGGTTTCTAAAGCATTTCAGAATTCATTATATTTTCACAAGAAAATGGAAAATAAAAAACTTGCATTGTCTGAAACTTAAGGCAAGGGCAAACCCTCTCAAGTGACCTCGACAGCGACAGCGACGGCGACGGCGACGGCGACGGCGACGGCGACGGCGACGGCGACGGCGACGGTGACGGTGACGGTGACGGCGACCACGACCGCGACCGCGAGCGTGATGAAGAACGAGAACGCCAGTGTGATCGAGAAAGCGAACGCGAACGCCAGTGTGATCAAGAACGCGAACGCGAACGCAAACTGTTGTAGAACTAGTTAGTACACACCAAAGCGATCTTCCCAAGCGAAGTCTTGATGAAATGTAAAATGACAACTTGATTTTCTGTTTTGGCCGTAATTTTAATCTTTAAAGTTTAAACTGACGATCTAAGTTAACAGCTTTACTTTTACGATTGCTTGCTTGCTACGCGCTCTCCATCCACTCAGCTGTCTAGATCTCATGCATTGAGTTGATCGTTTTCCCGTTTCTCGTTCGCTTTGATACATGTGCCTTCCCCTTTAAGTGCCCATACTGACCGCGCAGTCGCCTAGTTCGCTTTGAACTGTTCGAACTATGGTGTGTTTTTGATAACTGTCAACCATGTGTTGGGTTAATCGTGCTCGCGTTGGTGTTAGCTCTCGTGTTGCTTTACCTAAAATGAGAAGAACAATAGATTAACTTAATTCATCCGTAATACTCTTTTATTAAATTACTTAAAATGAGAAGAACAATAGATTAACTTAATTCATCCGTAATACTCTTTTATGCCTAAAAACTTGCACTAAAATGTATTTGATATAAAAAATTATATCAAAATAAGAAACAATAATATTCCATTTGTTTAGTTTGAGTAAACAATTTTAAAAATATAAAACGAAATATTAATCGTTATTTTTTTTAATTTATTTGGAGATGTAAATATTTTTGAAAATAATTATTTCAAGAAATTAAATAATAGGATACCCTTTTAGATTTTTAACAACTAGTTTATAAACTTCCTTATTCTATCATTTATGGCTATTCACACAAGCGTCGATGTTCCCCGACTCGTGTATCGAGTTGACCGTCAAGTCGATTCATCATTACATAGTTTACGACTAATAATACCACATATAGTTGTTATCATTGTAACCTTTAAATTATATAATGATATGCCGACTCGATGGCAAACTCGACAGTCGTCTCGAGTGTGGGGTAGGTGATTATAGAGCCGATCGATTCTGTGGTGTGCATTATCAACTTAAAAACTTATAGCAAGGGGCCCCTGAATAGCAGGCAATATTTTTTCTGACTCAATCTTCGGCTCCGGGTCCCTCAGGCTCCCTCCGGCTCCCTCCGGCTAACTCAGGCTCCCTCCGGCACCATCATTTTAAAGTTATGCTACTCCGGTTTCATCTCTTGCTCCGAACAACTTAATTTTTTGAGTAAATAAAATTACTTTCTATTCGAATCAGGGTTCGACTCCAACAAAATTTTTTTTTGATCCGACCGCCTCCATCACAAAAAAAAAAAAAAAAAAAAAAAAAAAAAAAAAAAAAAAAAAAAAAAAAAAATTTTGCTCCGTTCCACTCGAAACGCTGCGGCTAAATGGCACCGGCCTCTCTCTCAGCTCTGACTACAAGTCCCCTGGAATATACCAATTAATAAGCCTGTTTTCTTTCTAGGGAAATATTGTCACGAGTGGAAGATGGAGTTAATAACCTACTATATATATGACATATATACTTATATATATATATGTATATATAATATATATATATATATATACTATTCATATATATATTATTATATATACTATATATTATATATATAGTATAGTATATATATTAATAATATTAATAATTTTATATATATTATATAGTGATGGAACTGGATGTCAAAATTTGACTGTTTGCGGATGTCGGGTATGCGGTATCTTAAAGAGATTGACGGATGCGGATGGGATTTAAAATAGCATTGCGGATGCGGTGTTACACTTTGAAGTTTTGAATGAAAAGATCCATATATAATATATATATACGTATACTAGTGATATATATATTATATATATATTATATATATATATATTATATATAAGTATATATATAATATATATTATATATCATATATTATATATATAGGGATGATTCAAGAACCTCTTGCGACAAACTCGGAGGGCTGATGAGCAAACGATAAGAAACATTTATTGTTAAATTACCTATGTTGTATGACGCTTCGTTTCAAAGTTACGGACGATTGAAGTTACACTAGTTTATGTTGTGTGGCGCGTTCGCATGTAGGTTACCGACGATTTAAGGATTACTCAATTTTAATGTAGTGTTTTGTGCATTGCGTACAGTTGGAGTTGTACTCATAACCGTCGCTTCTTGAAAACACGTCTGGCAATACTTTACCTTGCCCAATTCATGGTTGATTCAGTACAGTGTAGGCACGATTACGAATGGATCACTACACTCTTCCCGTGTTAACCGACATGATAATGTGTTACGGGTTGCGTGCGCGAACGGAATAGTGGACGAAGAGCGCAACCTCAGTGTACCGGGACCCAACGTTTCAAATCAGAAAATCACCCCACCACACAGATGTTCTCGCTTCATCAGACGCCTTCGAGTAATGGGACCTTCGTCCCCGTTGCATTTGGTGAGAAGACCGCGTAATACGAGGACCCTGCGTTTGTGAAGAAGAGGTGCTTTTGAAGAAGAGTCCGGGGGGCCCCCCCACGAAACCCCGGGGGGGAAACCCCCGGCGGGGATTTGTCGGGGGGAAAACCTTAGGGGCGGGGGGGGGGGGGGGGGGGGCCCCCCCCCCACCACCGTTTTTAGCTTTGGGGGGCCATTTTTTAAAACCCCCAAAATAGCCATGAGTTCCAAAATCAGTCGTCTGTGGTTCGGCTCTTGCAAGAGCAAAGCCTCCATGCATACCACCTGCAGAAAGTACAAGGACTTGGGCCAAACGACTTTCGCACCCCGTGTGCGATCTTGCCCTGTGGTTCGTGCAACGGAGCATTCGATAATCCTGGCCTTTCCTGCACAGTTGTCTTAGTTAGCCGATTTGAGGCGTGCTTCACCACCGTGATGCGCTTACTTCAACAGCAGAAACAGGCACATATGGGACGAGGACAATCCGTACGCAATGTTCATCAGAGTTCACCACGCGAAATTTACCGTAAACATCTGGGGTGGAATTCTTGGGGATCATCTGCTGGGACCTGTCATCATTCTACACCGTTTGGATGGACCTGCGTACCTGAAACTACTCCAGAACACGCTTCCGCAGCTCATGACGACATACCCCTTGCGACCCGCAGGGACATGTGGTTTCCAACATGATGCCGCTCCAGCGCACTTCAGCAACCAAGTACGGGCGCATCTGAGTCTACCACGACAACATGGATAGGGAGAGGGGACCTGTTGCTGTGGCCTGCAAACGATCACCCGACCTCACTCGCGTCCGCTACGATTTATTTCTTTGGGGGGCATGTGAAGAGTTGTTGTGTCCTACATTAACTCAGTCAACCACAAGAGAGGAAAACTGATTTCAGCGAATATCTCCAGCGTTTGGATTCTAAAATCAGGACACAGTGAGCATGTTTCGGTAGCAGTCCGGACAGGCAATGGCACCGGCGATGTAACTGAATGTAATCAGGTACAGGGGAGACACTTTGAGCACCTCCTGTAATTTTCCCCCAATAAAATGATTCATAAACAACGCTACCATTGTTCTGCTTTACAAGCCTCGCGGTCAAAACATACGTTGTTAAACAAAAATATTTCCTTATTGTTAGCCGTCATATCGACCACTCGGAGTACCACAGATGTACGCACGCGCACACAACATACATAAACATGTAGAATACCAAAATCTCCGCCGTTACGACAAGATACGACGCGTCAAACAACATACTATGGGTTGCCTGTACATCATCCCGTTAGACTTTATGAAAACGAAGCGTTTCATTACAACATAGGCGTTTACCTTTAACAAATAACCTGTTCCTTATCGTGCTGCTCCCATCAGCCCTCGGAGTTCTTGTCGCAGAGGTTCTTGAATTCACCCTAATATATTACATATTATATATATATAGTATATAATATATATTATACTATATTATACTATATATATATAATATTATATATATTATATAATATATATATATATACCTATATTTAGTTACTATTAGTATTAGTACTACTTATATATATATAATATTAATATATATATATATATATATCATATAATATATATATATATATATATATATTATATATGTTATATATATATATAGTATTCATGTAATTATAACTATATATAAATATATATTATAATAATATATATATATATATATAGTATATAATATATAATTAGTATATATATATATATATATATATATATATACGTATATATTATTAATATAGTAATAATATAACTAATAATATATAGTACTATACCTATATATATATATATAATATATATATATTATATATATATACGTATATATATATAGTATATATATATATATATATATGATATATATAGTATCATATATATTATACTATATATAGGTGTGAATATTATATTTATAAATAATAGTAATATCAATAGTAATATACTATATATATATTATATATATATATATATATATTATATATTAAATATATATACTATATAATAATATAATATATACTATATATATATAATATATATATATATATATTATATATATATATAAGAAATCGAAATTCAAAACTTTACATTATCCATAAACTCCCATGATAAAGATGCCAAAAAAATATTTATTTTAATATGCATTTAATTCAAAATGTAGAAAACATCCTAAACATCCTCATTTTTCAAAAAGAGGATTCACGGCATGCGGCATGCGGATGTGCCGGAAGTCTGAGGATACTGGATGCGGATGCGCGATGCGGATGTCAATTTGAGTGGCGGTATGTTCCGCACAATGCTAGATGGCGGATGGCGGATGCGGATGTTCATTGTCCATCACTGAATATCTATCTATTATATAATATATATATATGCTAATATATATATATATATACGGATCATATATATATATAGTATATATATATATACTATATATATATATATATATACTATATACTATACTCATCAGTGGCGTAGTTAAGGGATAGTCTGGGTAGGCATTGCCTATCTTATTTTTAAGAAACAAATTAATAATAGAAAACAAATAAAAAAATATAAAAAAAATTGTTAAATATAATAAATAAGCACCATAAGGAAAACCTAACTACAAATCTTAAAGAATATTATAACCAAAAATGGAGCTATTTATTGCTTTGCCTTACCTATCCAACTGTTTAACTTGCATACGCACATAAGCGTAGCTGAAATAAAATATATCCTATACTTGCCAATGATATTAAGGCAGGCGAGCCTGAGCGGCGCGTACCGCCCGTGCAGTCGTGAGATCGTTGGCCATACAATAGTTATTTTTTAAAAAATTTTCTTGGGAAACGGTGTGTTTTCACTTGCCAATTAATTAATTTCATTTTTATATAATAATAATATACCTATATACATATTATATAATACATATATATATACTATTACTAATATATGTAATAATAGTAGTATATATATAGTATATATACTATAATTATACTATATATATTATATATATCCCAAATAGGAAAAAATAGATTTAAATCTTCACCCTTCAACGTCTATTACTAATGCTTTATCTTAACTTAAATCCACATACTTATGGACGCATCTGGATAAAAAAATACAATATTAATTCTGGATTAACACCATAGTATATAATATTTTTATTTTATTTTCGATTAACATATAAGAAAAATTTTTAGTTCCCAATATTTTTCTTCAATACATTCTGAAAAGGACAATATTGCGAGGAGAAAGAATGGATGTCGGCTCAAATTAGGGGTAAGGAGGCAGATTCTTTAAGGCGTGCAAGGCCGCTCGACTCCTCCCATTTTCCCCAAAATTTATGGACCTCTATAAGCCGCACACACACGCACCACACCACACACACACCATCACACCAACACACAACCATTATGATATATACTATATTATATATAATATTATATATATATATATATATAATATATATATTATACTATATATATATAATACTAGTATATAAATTTTTACCGAACCCAATGTAAAAACAGCCAAAATACGCCAACTGATATATATATATATATATATATCTATATAATATCTATATAATATATATATATACTATGATATATATGACATATAATATATATATTATAATATAATATATATATTATATATATACTATAATATATTATTTATTTACAGTTAACCCCCACTCGTAATGGGCTGAGGCCCTGGTTCAGGAAGGGGCAAGGCAATAAAAACAGAAAAACCCACCCAACCTCTAGCTTAACGCCAAATCACCTCAGCGTGAGTGTAGACGTGGGCTTTAAAGAGGGGGCAGATTAAATACAGTTGGAAAAACAGAAGAAGGCAAGGAGTTCCACAGAACAGAAGTAGCTGGAAAAAAAGAGGCACCACAACGACAAGTCTGGGGTTTTCAATTACTCACGCAATATTCATGCGGAGAGCAAGCACCCCTTGTGATTACGAGGCGCGACGCAAGGGTGGTGGAATACGAGAGTGCCAACTCCCCCGAGCATTTGCCGCCTTGTCAGTACCTCATTAAAAAGTAGATAGTGGCTCAGAACGTTACGGTCGCAGAGAAGAGAGTCAAATGGCAGGAGTTGTTGAAAGAATAGGACAGCTTTATTAGAACCTTAGCTCTTGATTTAGACTCAACCCTATCCAATAGAAGGGTGGAGCCGGACCGCCCCCGTCAGATGTGAGGAACAGTACTCCATACAAGGGCGAATAAGGCCCTTATAGTAGTTAGGAGTGCACAACTGACATGTGCCAGATTTACGGCTAAATCTGGCACCATAGTTATATTTGGTATGTTTTAGCATTTTTGGCACTTTTTTTCTGGAATCCTGGCATATTTTTTTTTTTTTTATTTTATTTTTTTTATATTTATTTTTTTTTTTTTTTTTTTTTTTTTTTTTTTTTTTTTTTTTTTTCTCCGTAGATTTTTATTTCGGATCTTTGACTTGAGCCTGAGCCTTCGATCGACGCGTTATTTACCGCAGTTTCTCGCGTTTTTTTTTACAGCCGTTCGCTCTTTCGGTAGATTTTACGACCATATCCTACGTCAGCAGAACTTTATTCTTCGCTCCCTCTTTCAGATGGACCCTTGAGGTAAACGATGGAGCACTTGTATATTGATATTAATTTTTACTCTTGTTTTCAATCGGTCTTGAAGGAATGAAATAAAGTCAAGACACCTGTTTCCCATAATTCTTATGAGATTTTGACAGGTAGGAGAGGGGAGAGATACAGGCCGAAGAAAGGATTTGAGTCCAATCCTTGTTACTGAAAGGGGAAAATTTTAAGCATATAAACACATACAAACACATAGACACAGCACACACACACACACACACACACACACACACACCACACACACATATATATATTATACTATATATATATATATATATACTACTATATATAATTATTAATAATATATATATATATTATATAGTATATATATATACTCTATATTATTATATATAGTATAAATATACTATATATATATATATATCATATATATATATATATTATATAATATATATGAATATATATAGTAATATATTGGTTAATGTTATACCCAAGGTATACGAACATACAATACACACACACACACACACACACACACACATATAATTATATATACTAGGTATATATACTTATATATATACTAATAATATATACTATATATAATATATACTAATATATAGTACTATATATATATATATATTATATATTGTAATTATACCCATATACGAACACACACACACACACCACAGTTTATATAGCTATCATTTATATATATATATATAGTTATATATATATTATATAATATACATATAGTATATATATATTATATATATATTATATATATATTATACTATTATATATGTCCTTGGAAATTTCCTAATGTCGTTCATATTTAATATATACATTTTCGTCTTATGTATTTTGTTAAAAGACAATGTTATTTATTTATTTGTATTTTAGTTGTTATTTTTTTATTTTTATTTTTTGATTTAAAAAGAAGTCTAATTATATTTTAGGAAAACTTTTATTTATTTTTGCTTTAAATGATGAATGCTATTTGTTGTACTATAAAAAGTATTTTCTTTTATGTTTTTATAACTTAAAAAATTTGCTTTTTTACACTACCCTACAGCAGTAAATCAGTAATCTGTGCTAAATCAACTCGCTACCCAGCCACCCTCCTAAACCATCGGAATCTATTGATCTATTATCTCAAGTTACACATCGAGTATCATTGACTTCAAGACATATTTTTGGTATAATATAACAAAACTTTTATTTATTTTTGTTGTTTCGTTAAACATTTTTGTTTTTACTAAAAAAAATTATTCTTTTATGTTTATAAAATTAAAAGAATTAGCAGTTTTACATATCCCTCTAAAAGCAGTACAATCAGTAAAATCTGTTAAATCAAACTGCTATTACACCCACCTCCTTACCCACACCCGCGATCATTGATCTATTGACTATTGATCCTATTATTCAAGTCATATTTTGTTTAATATAACACAAAAACTTTTGTTTAATTTTTGTTTTGTTTCTTGAAACATTTTTGTTTTTTATACTAAAAAATTTATTCTTTCATGTTTCTTTAGTTGCATTTTTACATACCTCTAAAGCCAGTAAATCCAGTAAACCAGTAAATCAAACTGTATCCAAGCCACCCTCCCAATCCACCCGTGATCTATTAATATATTGATCTATTAATCTATTGATCTATTGATTCAAGTTCATATTTGATCAATACAGTAAATAACAATTATTATTTATATATTTGTTTGTTCTTTTAAACATTTTTTTTTGTTTCTTTTACCCTTAAAAACTTTATTCTTTTATGTTTAAAACTTTAAAAAATTTGCATTTTACAACCCAAAAGCAGGTAAATCAGTAAATCAGAATCAAATTGCCCTCCAGCCACCCTCCTACCAAACCGTGATCTAATTGACTATTGGATCTTTAATGGCATTCAAGTCATATTTGTAAACATAACACCAAAAACTTTTTATTTATTTGATTTTGTTTTCTATTCATTATGTTTTTCCTATTAATATTGATATTAATTTGCTATATATTTATGATAATACTAAGAATATAGTCTTAGTTTAGTTATTATATATGCTTGTTTACTACCCATCGTGAGATACAAGAGAGATCAAATCAGTAAATCAGAATAAATCAAGATAATCAGGAAATCAGTAATCAAAAGTACATCCAACACACTTCCTAACCCTATCCATGATCTACTTGCTCTTTGAATCTTGATCTATTGATTCAGTCATATTTTGTATAATCTTATTCATATCACAAACTATTATTATTATTTTTGTTTCCTCTCTTTAACACATATTATTTGTTTTCTGATATATATGTACTTTTTATATGTTTATACTTAAAAAAATTATGCAATTTTACATACCATTAGCAGTAAAATCAGATAAAATCAGCTAATCAAACTGTATCCAGCCACCGTCCTACCCAACCGTGATTATTAAGATTCTATTGAATCTATAGTCATTATATTGATCTATCTGATCTTATTGATTCAAGTCATATTTTGCATAATATAACACCAAACTTTTATATTTATTTTTGTTTTGTTTTATAAACATTTTGTTTTACTAAAAATTTATTCTTTTTATGGTTTATAAATCTTAAAAAAATCTTGCATTTTTCTTAACGAGGTCTCTAAAGCAGTAAAACACTCATCCAGTAATCAAACTGCCTCAGCCCCACCCTACCCACACGTGCATCTTTGATCTATGAGTACTATTGACTATGTGAATCTATTTGCATCAAGCATTCATTTTTGATTTATAATTGATAAACCACAAACTTAATTTATTTTTGTTTTATGTTTTCTTTAAATATTTTAGTTTTTACTAAAGAAAATTATTCTTTTCATGTTTTAGTAAAAATTATTTTTACATATTACTCTCTAAAAGTATTTGAAAAACTAAATCAAACCACCACATCTATCACCTAAATTGTTCCGAAAGTGGAAAGGTCCTTTTAGAATACCCAATGTTTCAAATCAATACTAATAATAAGTATCTTTAATGTGCTATAAACATAACATAATAAATTTTGGCTTAGCTGTTGATATTTAGATCTGAGATCGTTAGATTGCTATCATTCTGTGCAGTCTACTGGAATGTGTTGTTGATGAAATGTTTCGTTTGTTTTTGTCATGTTGATTTATAGTTGTTTATTGGGTGATTGATATGTATGTTGCAGTTGTGATTTTTGTTGTTCGTTCGTTTGTTGTTCGCTGTGTATGTTAATATACTCATACGTTCAAGATTAAATGAACAAATATACAACAATTGATATCGAACTTTCATATATTAATGTTAATTTTCATTAACATTTTAATATAAAAACTAAAAACAAAAATACATACTTCCCCCTAGCCTAACTACATTCAAGCATTGCCGATTAACAGGAATATAAAATTAGCAAGTTTTTAATACGCGAATAAATGAATAATAACTATGTAAATAAGACCCACATATATAGAAAAGGTGAATATTGATATAATATATTATTTAAATGTCAATGAATTATTATTATTATTATTAATTATTATTATTATTATTATTATTATTATTATATTTATTATTATTATTATTATTATTATTCCACATAGTCTCACCAAACATCAATAAAGTGTGCGATCACTGGAGACCTACAGTTTCACAAACTAGACATGGTTGATAAATCGCTCTCTACTAGGCATCTAAACATTATATGTAATCTTGTTACGTTCAAAGGGATAACCAATCAGAGAACTGTATTGCTATGCATATCACTCAAGACCAATGAAATTCGAGGAATGACTCCTTAATCTTAATATCTTTTGACACATGAGAATGAGTAACGAGAGTTTAATTACTTGTTTCCCCCTTTTGTCCTTACATTAACTATGGTTTTTCAATCTTACACAAATAGTTTTATATCAATTATTAAATATTACTATTATTCATTGAATTATTATTATTATTATATTATTAAAATATTATTATTATAATTAATATTATTATTATTATTATTATATTTATTATTATTCTTATTTTTATATATTATTATTATTATTATATTAATTATCAACTAAGATATAATTTTGATATGAACATAACCCAAAGCCATAACAGTACCCATGACAAACACCACACACCACAACACACAACAACACACACACACACACCCACACATAACATAACATTACATAACTAACACACACACAACATAATTATGACCCTTTAAACTTAATCATTAGGACAATCAGTGCAGAAGACTAACTTAACTGATTCACATGACTGCTATTTCATATGATTGTAAAGCAGATGCTGTAAACTATTTTTTAAGATGCGTTCGCTTGGAAGATATTTATATTTTTTTCCCATATTTAATTTTAAACATTTCGTTTTGTTATGTATTTTCTTTTACGTCTGTCTATTAACTTTATATTTCTATTTGTTAAAAGTACGTTATTTATCTTATTTATTTTGAAGCGCTGAACTCAAGGGTTTTAACTCCCCAAAAAAGGGGTTTTTTGGATTCCTAGAAGGTTTTAAATTAACGATAGATCATTTTTGATGATTGCAATCGATTTATCGATGTCTTTTATCCCTATATCGATGTTTAAATGGTCTTTCTACGTGCTCTGGTTGACTGAAAAAATATAATCGAAAGAAAATATTCAATAACATCGTTCATTTAATCCGCTGTAGTTAAAGACTATATTGGAGGGGGACTGGAATGCCTGAAATCCTTGGAAATCTGGAAGGATTTCCAGGGAACCTGGAAACTGTATTTAGTACTTCCTGCGAAACTGGAAAATGGATTTACTGGGAAACTGCGACATCCTGGAAAAAAAATAAATTAAAATTAAAAAAATAAAAAAAAATTAAAATATATATATATTATATATTTATATACTATATATATATATATATTAATAAATATATACTAATATAATATACTATATATATAATAATATAATATGATATATTATATTATATTTCAGTTCCAGTTACCAGGTTCCGGTTTCTAGGATTCCAGGTTCCTCCAATTATAGCTCTTTAAACTACAGCGATATTACGACGAATGTTATTAACAATTTTCTTTTCGATTATATTTTTCAGTCAACCAGAGCACGTATAGAAAAGGATGATTTAAACATCAAGATATAGGGGGTTAAAAAAAACATTCGTTAAATCGATGCAATCATCAAAAATGATTCTATCGATTACGTTAAACCTCTAGCGAATAAAAAAAAACCCTTTTGGGGCTAAAACCCTTGATATTAAAAACAAAGATAAATAAATAAATAACTAACTTTTAACAAAATATAAATATTAAGAGTTATATAGAAACGTTAAAAGAAATACATAACAAACCCGAAATGTTTATATTAAATAGGGGGAAAAAAATATAAATATCTTCAACGACGCTTAAAAAAAATGTTACAACATCTTGGCTTTACAATCATAGAACTAGCAAGTCATCCCTGATCAGTAAGTAGTACGATGATTGGCCTAATGTATTAAAGTAAACACGTGTCTATAATTAGACGTGTGTGTGATAATGTATGTATGTGTTGATGGTGTGTGTGCTGTGTTTGTGTGGTGTGTCGTTGTGTTATGTATGTTAGGCTTTATGGTTCATATACATATATAGTTGATATTAATAATAATAATATAAATCAATAATAATAATAATAATAATAATAATAATAAATAATAATAATAATAATAATAATAATAATAATAATAATAATAATAATAATAATAATAATAATAAATAATAATAATAATAATAATAATAATAATAATAATAATAATAATAATAATAATGGAATAATAATAATAATATAATAATAATAATAATAATTAATAAAATAATAGTTAATAATAATTAATAATAAAAACTATTGTTTAAAGATAAGAACAAATGATAAGTAAGGACAAAAAGGGGAAACAAAAGTAATTAAATCTCGTTACCATTCTTCATGTGTCAAAAGAATATTAAGGATTAGAGCCATTCCTCGAATTTCATTGGCTGACCGTGATAGCCATAAGCAAATCAGTTCTCTGTATTGTTATCCCTTGAACGTAACAAGATTACATAATGTTTAGGTGCCTAGTAGAGAGCAATTTACAACCAATGTTCTAGTTGTGAACCTGTAGGCTAAGTGATCGCACGCTTTATTGATGTTGGGAGATCTATGTGGAATAATAATAATAACAATAATAATTGGATCTCAACGTAAAAAACAAACACCGGGCGCGATCATCGGCTCACTTAGACCCATAGTATATAATAATGATAATAATAATAATATATAATTAATAATAATATAATAATAATAAATAATAATAATAATTAATAATAATCAATAATAACTATTTGAGCGGTTTGTCGTGTTATAGTAAAGGACTTGAGATTGCTGTGCTGACTTCTGCTGGGTAAGTTTGAAACTCCATGATACTTGTAATGATAGCGATCAACTAGGAATTATTCTCTTTACTTTTTATTGGCAAGAGACAACAAACATTAATAAAATTTTAGAAATATGTTCGAAAAAGTGTTGTATATTTTCATTAACTTGAACGTTGATGATATATAACAACAACAAGCAACAAACAACAAACAACAAACAGCAAACAAAAACAACAACACAGGCAACAAACAACAAACCCTCATATCTAACACCCAAACAACACAACAACAAACAACAAAACAACAACCAACGCAACATCAACATATCAACAACATCATACAAGCGTTAAAAGTGTGCAAGCAAAAAACGTAGAAAATTAACAGAAGAGTACTCTATCGTATATATGCAAAAAATAGTATATGTTAACAATGATAACCTTATAGTATGACTATGTGATAAACAATGGCATTCACATAGAGTCATTATATCAATAGATCAATAGACATGGAAGGTAGGAGGAAGTAGATGTGGTTATTACTGATTACCATATTTATTTTAACCATCTACATGTATTTTCCTAAGGTATAATACTTATAAAAGAATACGAGTTAAGAACAGATATATTTGTAAAGAGAAAACAAAATGATATATAAATATTTAGGTCCTGGTTATATTAGCTGAAAATAATTGGACCTTGGTGTTAGTGATGTTGCAATTAGATTCAGATGATATCAATAGGAAGTCAATAAAGGACGCATCGCTGTACGTTGAGCTGGGTTAGAGGGGGTGCTGGCTGTGAAGGCAGTTTGATTTTACTGATTACTATTTACTGCTTTAGGTATGTAAAAATGCAAGATTTTTAAGTTTTATAACCATAAGAAAGAATCATTAAAT